>QZWT01000270.1:0-17446 GCA_004114315.1 Cochlonema odontosperma | reverse complement strand
GCAGTCACAGTTTGCGCGCACATAGTGATTCTAGTGCGCGGCAATATCACAAACGCCATTGAAACACGTATTCCCTCGCTGTGATGCTTACTCCCAAGCAGACGCGTGTAGAGTAACGACAATGCATGCGGTTTCATTGAGATCCTGTCATCAAAATACAGTCGTCACATGCAGCTGAACATTGTCTATCACTTCCACCGCGGATCGGTGACGCTTTAAACCCACTAATACTACTAGCAATCTTCACTTCCACATACAGTCCTTTACAAGAGATTTCGGTATTGAACATCTTTCAGATCCTCGAGAATTTGGCGCTGCTTTTGTTCGAGGTCGGCAGCTTTGCAGATCCGCAACGCGATGCGCCTCAGCATCTGATTAGATAGCCGCCGTTGCTTGTCCATGCGCTCCCATAGGCTAATTGCGAGATTTGGTAAACCTGCTGCCGCGATGATTGTCATTGCCACACCCAATCGCCCAGCACTGACTGCTCCGGCGCGCGACCTTGCTCCAAACCACCGGTCCTGCACTTTTCCAGCTTCCGTTTTTGGATCACAGCATTGGTCGACAAACCGGGACTCTCGTAGTACCGCCAGCGCTTTGCCATGGTCACCTTGTCGACTCAGCGCTAGTGCAATTGTCATCCATGCAGCCTCAGGCACACGTCCAAAATACCGACGTATCTCCACTATCACTTCGTGAGCGGCTGGGGTGAGGCCGTCGACCAGCTCAGCATGCAACAGGGTCACATACGCAGACACTTCCACGGGAATACCGCGCCTGCTCATCTCTGCGAAAGTGCGTCGCGCCGACTCCACATCCAGGAGTTGTGCGTATGTGGCGATCAACTGGATCCACACGTACGTCTGTTTTGAGGCAGACGCCTTGCGACACGATTGCTGGAAATCCTCGAAAATAGTCAACGCTAGCTTGGGGTCACCGGTTTGGCGTGCGGTGCTCATTAGCAACGCGTGGTTGTCGGGATGCAGCTCAGAACTGGCTGAAGCACTCAACTGTTGCTTATAGCGTAATGCAGACATCATGGTATGCATGTCGCCACTGGCGGTTGCATTCCGGATCGCCAGTTCATTCGCGTCTCGCCCCCGTCTTTCGATCAGCTGCTCAAGACGCCGCGACCATTTACAGGACTGGTCACCAAGCATGTGCAGCAGATTACGCGCGGCCAGCCAGTTTGATTGGTTTGCGTAAGCAATTCCGATAATCCACGCAAGCTTGGGGGTCAGCGGGTGGTTGTGTTGACGTAGTAGCTTCTCTGCAGCCGCGGGGTGGGCTGAGTTCAAGTAGGCGATCACTTTATGCATAGCAGATGCTGTGATGAGGTGGTGTTCAAAATAAGTTGACAAGCGCTTGTATCTGTGCTTAATCAGGATTTTCGGACGTGGCGAGAGAGAAGCCACGACAGGATGGGGAGTAACGCGCGGATGGGGAGCAACGCGCGGATGGGCAACGCATGGATGAGCAGCGACACAAAAATCACGACAGAGACGGCGCCATAGCATCACACGCTGGCGCAGGATCACTACTGAGGAAGTGGAAAAGGCGCCTGTCGAGTGGTGATGCGCACCAGGCTGGCTTCGACTGCGTGCTGCACAGGGCATGCGACGCGACAAGAGATTGTCGCGTGGAAGTGTGGAGGAGCCAACAGATCGGGCACCGCATGTGCCTGAACACAGCCGAGTGCTTTGCTTCGAACACATCCACGCCCACCACCATGGCCTAGTCGTTCAAGGATGGTACATCGAGAAACATGCATGACTGGGGAGGATGTGAGTGTTCAACAGATCCACAGCACGGTATGAAAGCACGCTCGGAGGGTGTTTCCTTGTCCAATGTTGGCAATGGCACTCACACACTGCTGGATTCGTGCAAGTGGAAGCAAGAACGAACACTATTCCATCTACGAATGCCATGCTCTCTTGGATAGGATGCGTGTGTTGAATCGATCCGGCCAGTGTGCCGGTATCTCACATTCCCATCTCTTAACAGATGCGTGTCCAAACCTAAATTTGCAGTGTTCCTATTTCACCAGATCCCTCGTGGGGGAGGGGAGGGGCGAGAAGAGAAGGTGTTCACACCAAACTATGTTTACTAGAGAGGAGAACCGTTCTTGCCACGCGCTAGTCGTTGTGAGTGTTTTGCAACCACGAGTGTGAGTCATTTACCAGCTTCTGCATACGAGATGTGAGTGTCGTTTGGACGTGCGGCGTAGGGAGGCGGTGTAGCCGAAGACGCTACCAAGGCAGATCCACGATCTCCACCACCGCTGCCACTGCCGATGGCGTTGCTGCTGCTGCTGCTGCCGATGGTCTGATAGCCGGTTGTGTTGGCACGACCCGACTCCAAATCGTTGTATCCGTCGATATCGTTAAATTGAAACACAATCCACCAACTGTGCAGAACGCCTGTGGGTGGGTGTGCATACGTGTGTGTAAGCTGTGATCAAACACCACGCCGCTTGCTTACCCGGCAGTGCTCCCAGCAGCGTGAGCAGAATGTTGATCAAAAAGTCCACCGAACAACCACGCTTCAAGAACACGGGCAGCGGTGGGAGAAAGATGGAGAGCAGAACGAGCAGAAAATCTCGATTCGAGAGCGGCATTGTGGAGAGACAGTGAATTCCGTGTTCCGTCCACACGCACGCCCACCCACGACGCAGCACGATCGATCGCACACTTGATCGTCCATTTGATCCCTTCTTGATCGCTTCTTGCTGGCCCCCATCCATATCCATTCTGTTCTCATCACCGCTAGCTATTGAGCCATCAATAGTCTACCTTGAAATGGCTGGAATGGACTTGTATGCTGCTGCTGCTGCTACTGCCAGCCAGCCAGCCAGCCATCCAGCACCCACACACATTCTGTCATTCAGCGCTGTTTGTTTGTGAGGTAGCTACCAGCTGAGAGAAGGGCTTGAATGTATTACACGTACTCTCACCAGCCATTGGATGCAGTGGATGCAGTCATTGTAGTGGACGCGATCATTGTAGTGGATGCAATCATTATGGTGAATACAGAAAGAGAGCAGGTCGTATCACCTCTCCTTGCAGTGCATACCACCGCAAGGCATGCTTGGTCTCGACAATCACAGACAACGCCTGCGAATAGAGCTGTAGCACACATCTTCTCTGCAAGCATCGCACGTCGAAGGCTTGTCTGTCCAAACGGACGGCAGCTTGTGTGTGCGGTGGTGGCTCTGAAATTCCGCAAAAATAGTGCTGCCACTTCGCCCTTTGCTAGCACGTCAATGCAGCGAACGGGGACAGCGTCCATGTCGCTGTTGCTACGCAGCTGGCAACACCATTGCCGCCGTCGATGGCTGCATCAGAGTGTCCCGCGTGCGCAGACGCAGTCTGTCGCTGCTGACGTGGAGATCCTGGCGTCCAGCCCAGGTAGGCTGCGTTGCTGCAAAGATCCTCACCTCGTGTCCCCAAGACCAGCTTGGATTCCAGTCGTCGCTCGCACGTCCAAACTCGCGGCCTGTGTATTTGGATCTGCAGGCTACCACACCGCTGGATCCACGTGTGTTGGACGCGATGCTGCCCTACATGATAGGGCAGTATGGCAACCCACACTCGCGCACCCATGTCTACGGCTGGGAGTCGGAGAAGGCTGTAGAAACAGCTCGTGAACACGTTGCCGCGCTCATTCATGCGGACCCGAAAGAGGTGGTCTTCACCTCTGGTGCCACAGAGGCCAACAACGTGTGCATCAAAGGAGTCGCGCGCTTTTATCGTGCCACCAAAAATCACATCATCACTACCCAAACAGAGCACAAATGCGTGCTTGATTCGTGCCGTGTACTGCAGGAAGCCGGCTTTGAAGTGACCTATCTGCCTGTAGAGACATCAGGGCTGGTGTCGCTAGACGCTGTGCAGCAGGCACTACGACCCACCACCTCGCTGGTCTCCATCATGACCGTCAACAATGAAATCGGCGTCATTCAACCGGTGGAAGAGATTGCACGCTTGTGCCAGCAACACAAAGTGTTTTTCCACACAGACGCTGCACAGGCTGTAGGCAAGATTCCCATGGATGTGAACGCAATGCACATCCATCTGATGAGCATTTCTGGACACAAATTGTACGGACCAAAAGGTGTCGGTGCTATGTACGTGCGGCGTCGACCACGTGTGCGCTTGGAGCCGCTGTTCAGCGGTGGCGGGCAAGAACGTGGCCTACGCAGTGGCACCGTGCCCACCGCGCTGGCTGTGGGGTTCGGCGAAGCATGCCGTATTGCGGCTTTAGAAATGAAGGTACGTGCGCTCTTGTGCGCCAGCGTGGCCTGCGTGGTTGGAGTGATGAAACACTGCTTGCGCCTTCTCGGTGCTCACGAGTATGGAGTGTTGTTGCGACACCGCGACTTCTCGTCCATGCGGTGATGCTTTTGTGCAGGGGTACTGACCAACCATGCACCCGCCTCTTGCGGAATGAACACGACTCACCCTCGCCACACGCGTGTACCATAGAATGATGCACAGCATATCGAACGGCTGTCGCGTCGGCTGGTAGACGGCATTATGGCACGCGTGCCCAGTGTCACTCGCAACGGCGACCCGTTGCACGCGTATCACGGCTGCGTCAATCTGTCTTTCTCGTGTGTGGAAGGCGAGTCGTTGCTGATGGGGCTTCGACGTATTGCATTGTCGTCCGGATCGGCATGCACGTCCGCCTCCTTGGAGCCATCCTATGTGTTACGCGCACTTGGCGCCGAAGACGACATGGCGCACAGCAGTATCAGGTTTGGCATTGGCCGGTTCACAACCGAGGCGGAGATCGACTATGTGGTGAACGAGGTGGCGGGTGTGGTGGCAAGGCTGCGCGAGATGAGCCCGTTATGGGAAATGGTGCAAGACGGTGTGGATCTCAAGAGTATTCAGTGGGCGCAACATTGATAGGACTACACACATTTGCATGTAAATTACACGTCGCGTTTATTTCCTTCTCCCTCGATGTCGCTGCTGTGGGAGGGTGATGATCGCTGCTCCTCGACGATGGTTAATGGCTGGCAGCCATCCTCTTCGGAAGCCACAAGGGTCAGTGGTTCCATTTCAAACACGCTGGTGCGTCGTCCGTGCTTGCCGCTGCGTTTTCTGTGCTCGTCCTCGGCCACAATCGCAGCAGCAACGCCACCCAGCTCGATGGGTTCGAGTTCCCATAGCAAGCATAGCCACTGCCCACCCATTGTAATCCCTGCACAACCGCACACCTGCACCAGCCACCATAGCACAGTATCAGGCACGCGACTGGTATGTATGTAGACAAATATTAGATGGATGAAATGGAGTGTCACTGCAAAATCGAGGACCAGCCGTGCACGCCCGATAATCCACAATACTAACAAACAACTAAACATACACACCGCCACCACCACCACCGCCGCCAGTGCACACACACACGTCAGACATGTGCGCCCACATCCTGCACACGGAAGGACCTACGTAAATGCTAGAGCAATAAACCAGCCAAGCGTGAGGACTAGCCCGAGCACGGTGTCACCACGCAGTGCACGATGGTCGAGCACATGATCGAGTGCCGGCTCGGTGTTGGTGTACGCGCAGGATGCCATGGTGGAGATGCAAACCAGCATGTAGAAAGAAGACTGGAGCGCGAGGATTTGGGCTAGAAGAAGCGCGGGGTCCCAGCTGGACGCACGCATGTCCTACAAGACACCGAATCCGCCACCGTCTGGCTAGGGCGAAAGGGAGAATGAAAGCAACGCGTGCGCCATGCTTCCAGCCACCGCCACCGCCACCGCCACGTCAATGCACACACACACACAAGATCATCAATGGTGATTGAGTGGCTAGGTGGAATGGCTGGACAATTAGTTTGGCCGGAAGGAACCAGTGCTTGCACACTTGCTTGCTGCCTTGCCATGTCTTGCATCTTCTCCACTACGCGTGGTTGTGCACGTACCAAGACGCAATGCAGCTCGTCCCAATGCTGCCCACGCGTGTGATGCGCTGATTGTCGTGGTGTTGTGCTTAGCCAAGCTGCTGCTGCTGCTGCTGGATACGTCTCACGCCAGCAGCGTTGCCAGTTTCGATCACACGATCGCTGCATGAGGCATTTTTTGCGAAGTCCACACCATGCGCGTACGCGTCGCCTGCGCCTTTCTCGCTTTCCTCGGCTCACCGTCAGACCACAATGCTAGCGTGGCTTCTTTCTAGAGTGTTTATGTTTTATTCTGTGCTCCTTTTCGTTCTTCAAGAGCTGTGGCGCTTCTGGTGGGCGGTGTGTTTCCCTCACGCGCATGGTGTCTCATCCTCCTCTCGACCAGACCTTCAGTCGCTGCTTCTGCCTTCAAGGGAAAGAGGGGAGACTGAAGCAGGCGTTGAGGCAGGCGTTGAGCTACGACGAGTGGAAGTGTATTGCTCGAGAGCTTGACAGGTACGTATGCCGCCTCTGCCCACCCACCACACCTCTTCTGCTTCTTACTGAATAGCCTGCAAGGCAATGACATTTGGAAACTGACCCCCGCGTCACGGAAATACGATTACTCGCGTTTGCTCAAACGTCTGATCGAGCTGAAGCGACTGCGCGAGCAGAACAATAGTGTCACACTCGCCCACTTTCTTCGTTCGGGACTCATTCGCAATCTGGGCGGCTCGAATGAGGAGAGCCTGTTCACAAGAACGTACCACGGGTGGGTCGACCCGCCAGATAGGCGCTATGCTGACACACGGCAGCACGAAGCATCTTGTGGAAGAGTACAGGCAGGAGATGCTTCTTGCACTGAAACAGATCCGCGAGACGAGATCCGCGAAATTCAGTCATGCCCAGAAAACCGACTTTTTCCGACAAGCAAGGCAGAGCTACGGCTCGTCAGCGCTGATACTATACGGAGGCGCTACTTTCGGTATGAGAAAGGACAGTGCCACTGACATCTTTCAATGCAGGGTTGTGCCATTTGGGTGTGGTGAAAGGATTGCATCGACAAGGACTACTGCCGAGAGTCATTTGTGGCTCGGCGGTGGGTGCGTTGATCGCTGCCATTGTGGGCATTCACTCCGACGAGGAGCTTCCGGTAGACCACGCATTGCCCAGTCCTTCGCTGCTCATCTTTTCCAGCAAGTGCTTACCGCAACCGGCATCAGTCTAAGAGCCTTCTCCGAGAAGTCGAAGAAAGGCAGTCTGCGGCGCAAGATCGACCGTCTATGGAACCATGGTGCGTGTTCTGCTGCAACCCACGCGCGTAGAGAGAGTAGGGATGCATGCTGATGACGGTCGCCATCATGCTAGGCTACCTGATGGATATTCGCATCCTGGAGCAGTGTGTGCGTGAGAACGTTGGCGACCTGACGTTTGAGGAAGCTTATTTGAGAACGCGACGTGTGCTGAATATCACCGTGTCGTCTACGCGCAAACACGAAGTACCCCAGCTGCTCAACTACCTGACAACCCCGAACGTTGTACGTGTCTTGCCCCCAGCCTCGCTCTTCCCTTATCGTCTGCATATTCATGCTGCGTAGCTGATATGGAGCGCGGCGTGCACGTCTGCATCCATGATGGGCATGTATGGTCATGCGGAACTGCTGGCAAAGCACGAAAACGGAACTATCATAAAGTGGAATCAATCCCGTAGGTGTTTCAGCATTCTCTCCCGCTGGCTCACACACACTAGCAATCTCATGGAGCGATTATTCGCAAGAGTACATGCATGCTGGTTAGCCTTGCAGCTGACACACCCTAGCACGGAGCCTCCGTACAACCGACTGTCAGAGCTGTTTAACATCAATCATTTCATTGTTTCGCAAGCCAGCCCGATGCTAGTGCCCTTTGTGGGACTGAAGCCGGAACCAGGAACCAGCATGGTGTGGCGGAAGCTGCGGAGCTTGCTGGCCACGGAGTTGAAGCTCCGGATGCTTCAGGTAGACGATATGCCGGCCGACTTTGATGTCACAGTTTGCTAGATGGACTATATCAATATGCTGCCGTATTCGTTGAAAAGGTATGCTGCTGGGATTCGCTCTTACTTACGGTGTGAAGCATGCTGGAGGAGAAGGTGTCGGGCAACATCACGATTGTACCTTCCGTGACCCTTGCGGTAAAGTCGTAGTCCCCCGAAAGTCTCACTAACGCCCGCTAGGACTTCTATCAGCTGTTGCGGAATCCTTCGCACGGTATGCTAGAGTACTGGATTCTCAAAGGTGAGCAGTCTGTGTGGCCGTTGCTGTCATTGGTGCGCAATCGCTGTGCTGTTGAGTTCGCGCTAGACAAAGGTAGCCAAACACCCACCCAAGGAGACACGTTTTGCATGTGTGTGCTTACTTTCCCATAGCCAATCTAGACCTGAACAAAATCACCAAACCTACAATACCCAGCATCGCTCATGCTGGCGCTGAACCGGGACTGAAAAGAAATAAATCGTTTCACTAGATCGGATCTGGTGCATGCCTCCGACCACATTGATGCTAGTGATGGTGCGAGTTGCATTGGTGCCGCAATAGACGACCGATAAGATGGCTGTGGAGCGGATGGCACTGAGAATGTCGGAGTTTGCCATAGCTTCCATTAGTGCCACCCTTGTAATGCGTCGTTTTTGCACAAAGCGAACACTATGATGATCATGTAATCAACAACAGGCAACAGGCAACAGAAGCGGCCTGATTGCAGCACCAATGTAAAGCCCGTCCAGCCACAGCTCACCGACATGAATAGTCCTTCTTTATTTCTGTCGAGGCCCGCGCATTGTATACATGCAACAACGAACAATGGATGCTTAAGATTGCCGAACTGTGTTTGACAGGCGAAAGGAGACGCGCGCTGCGAAACAGCACCTTCTAGCTATACTCCGCTTTTGGCAACATTATGACTATACCCGCGCTGCGCCGCATCGCATTTGTGACTGGAAACGAAAACAAACTAGCCGAAGTGCGGGATATATTGAAGGGATGCATAGATGTGGTGGCACATAAACTCGATCGTAAGTGCCGCAGAGAGATGCTGCGCTGACTGGTGGCGCAAGTGACGGAAATTCAGGGGGGCGAGTCGCAGATTGCCATTGATAAGTGCAAGCGTGCTGCTTCTATTGTAGAATGCTGCGTCTCGTTGTAAAGCGAAGCATAACAGTGTAGATAAATGGTCCGGTCATCACTGAGGATACGTGTCTTTCGTTTCACGCGCTCGACGACCTACCCGGACCTTACATGTACTGCTACCTCTCGTTCACGCTCCAACATGCTGACTGATGCCCAGTAAATGGTTTGTGGACAAGCTCGGTCACGATGGACTGAACAAAATGCTGGCGGGATTCGAAGACCGCAGCGCACATGCAACCTGCATATTTGCCTATGCCGCAGGCCCGGACACTGAGCCCGAACTGTTTGTCGGACGGGTTGATGTGAGAGCCAGTGAAACGGCTGGGGTGACACTATTAATCCATGCTGCTAGGGCTGCATTGTTCCGGCACGAGGGCCCAAGAACTTTGGTTGGGATCCTATCTTTCGACCAGACGGATATGCGCAAACGTAACACTACCTCGCAACAATGCGCTAACCAAGACGGGGTGTGTCTCTCGAACGGTAGTTTTGCAGAAATGGACAAGTCTGTGAAAAACCAAATTTCACACCGATCGCGTGCTTTGGCCAAGCTGAAGACGTTCCTGCTGCAATAAAACAGTGCATACATCACTTGACTTTATTCATCGTCGTCGTCGTCAAGATCATCCAGATTCTCTGCCGCAAATAACGCTTCCTCCACTTGTACCGACTCTGCAGCGAGTGGCCGTTCTTCTTCCTCCTTCTTCGCTGCCTCCTGCGCTACCGAATCTATTTCCGATTCTCGAGCCATGTCGCCGAGATCAAAAACATCCTCGTCATCGTCAATATCTTGATCGTTAGCAAGCTCTGGGTTGAAGTCAAAGAGCTCGCGACCAGAAACTTGCATGTTTCTGCCGGCACGGAATGCAGTCTCACGCTTAGTGCGTTCCGCCGCTGCCGTCGCAGCCAACCGCTCTTGTCGCGACTTCTTCCAGTTTGTAAAGCTCTCAAGTGTGACTGGATTCAGCGTGGCACCAAGCTTAGCACGTTCTGTCTCGATGAATTCCTCCAACGAGATCTGGTTCTCGTCATCAGCACCTTGCTTTCGTCGAGATTTCAGCACAAAGCCAGGCGGCAGTGCATGTCGATACTTACAATTTTTGCCTACAGACAGTGTCAGATAGTGTCAGATGATGGCTGTTTCACATGGCGTGGCATCTCGCACGCACCGTCGTTTGGACACTCCCAGAACCAGCCGTATTTCTCGTTGTCAATTGCATCGAGGAAATGTTTACACACAATGTCGGTGGTCGTCTTTAAGTTCCCATACTTCGACATCACCACCTCCTCCAGCTTCGTCTGATCCCACTTGTCCATGGTATCTGTCGCAGTCGTGTCAGCGCCCTCCACACCAGCCACCACGCCAGCCACCACACCAGCCCTCGCACTAACACACCTTCCTCCTTCTCGTCGTCACGATTGTCCGCATAAATATCGATTTTCTCTTTTCGCCGACCCACCTCCGGGTCGTGGGAGAACTTGCACTTGTCGCCCTTCAAGCAAGCACCGTTTTTGAAATTGATGCACAGCAGCGTTTTTGGATCGACCCCAAACGGTACCTGCACAGCGTCAGCCACGGCGGCAGCACCATCTACACGGCGCCAAACGGTACCTTCTGCTGCACCTGCACCACCTTAAACAGCTCGTTCAGCTCGTTCTTCTTATCCTCTTCCGCCTTTTTCTTAGCCTCTATCAGCTTTTTCTTGTCCTCAGCCACTTTCATGTCCTTTTTGTTGCCGGCAGTCAAGACCTGCTGCTGTACTTGCTGAACATAACGATTGACTTTGGCAGACTTGTTTTTGTTCTTCAAGCCAAAGGTCTTGTCCTCGATCACCTTCTGTTTCTGCTTGGTTTCGGTGGATTTGGACGGCCCTTTTTTGGGCGGCATGGTGAGTGTGCTTGCGCGTGTCGGCGTGAAAACAACCTGTCCCAGCGCGTTCACCTCGCCGCCCCCTCGCTTCTTATCGCGCGCACAAGGTAGCGGCGGGCTGGGAATGGCGGGACGGCCGACGCCAAGAAAACGCGTTGACGGCGTGTTGTAGAATGATCTCCGATACCATGCTGACGCTGCTGGTAAACACCACCGGCGCGCTGATTGTCTGCCTAATCGTGCTGTACCACTTCATCGACGTCAACAACGAGGACCAAGTGAACACATGACGAAACAAAGGGGTGTGGGGAAAGACGCAGCAGTTGCCGCAGCCGCAGCCGCAGCTGCTACTATATTGGCAGGTCGAATTTTAAGTAAGTAAACATTACACTCTAAAAACACCACCGCCACCGGCCCCAGCATGAGACTCGATTTCCTCGCGCGTTGGGCATACTTTTTCACAATTTGCACGACATCCTCGTCCTGCAGTATATGCTCCTTACCCACACGTTGTGGATTATGCTTCACGCTAATGCCCCACACAAGACCGCTAAAGAGGTGTGAGCATGCTGGCCACTGTAGTTTTCACAGGCCGTGTACCAGCGGAATTGGCGAATGATGCCTCGATGGATGGAGTCACAGAAATCCTCAACGGTACACTGGCTCCGACGCAGCACCACGGGTGTGGCATAGTCGGGCAATTGGCCCTTCGGTTTTGTATATCTACACAACCGCGTCCCTCAACGATCAGCACACGCAGCTCTGCGTCCGAGCAGACGAAAAGGGGGAAACGTACACGCGGACCAGGTCTAGATATTCCCAGGTTTTCTCCATCATCTCGTCGAAATTCCATTCGTGATGCGCAGAAACAGGTACTGCATGCGGAATCTTGTACACCAAATCCAGTTCCTATGCAGAAAGTGTGACACATCGCACCACACCGTACCGCACCACATCGCATAGCAACAGCTTACCTCAATAGAGATCTGATCGATCTTGTTGAGTATATAGATTGCTGGCATGTATATACTAGCGGGAGGGGGGAGGTAAGCAAACACGCATACATAAACGGTCCTTGCGCCTACCGATTCCCCTCGATCACGTCGATCAAGTCGTCTGCCGATGCATCGCATTTAAATGACACGTCGGCATTGTGGATACGGTATTCGCTCAGGATGGCCTTGACGCCTTCCAGATCCAGATTTGTAAGGGGCACCATGTTTGTCATGTTGATCCCTCCCTTTTCCTTCTTCTTGAAGTATATATTAGGAGGCTGCTTATTCAGCCGGATGCCGAATCCTTCCAACTCGTGTTCAATCAATCGCTTGTGCGTCAACGGTTTCAGCACGTCCAATACCAGGTAGATGAGGGAGCACGTGCGTGCCACTAAGAAGCACGTACACGGTCATTCACATCAAGCAGCAGATGGCGGATCGTTTACCAGCAATGACTTGACGACCTCGACCCTTTCCGTCCTTGGCGCCCTCGATAATTCCTGGCAGATCAAGAATCTGTCAGCAGGGTTAGGATGTGCAGCACATCTCACCTGCCCCCGCCGTGAGCTTACTTGGATTTTAGCTCCCTTGTACATCACCACACCAGGGACTGTAGTCAGCGTCGTGAACTCGTAAGCAGCCACTTCCGAGTGTGTCCCAGTGATTTTCGACATAAGAGTGGACTTGCCAACTGATGGAAACCCTATTGACGAAGTGGTTGGACATTCGCTCACACTCCCCCCGTCGCACTTTACATACCAACAAAGCCGATACGCGCAACACCGGTCTTAGCCACGTCGAATCCCACTACGAGCAAAGGTGAGTGTGATGCAGCGTTCCACGCGATCGTGCCACACACCTCCCTCTCCGCCGCCACCACCCTTAGGCGTGAGCAGCTCGCGGCGCAGCTTCGCTAATTTTGCTTTTAATATGCCAAGATGGTTGGACGTCGCTTTGTTCTTCTGCGTTCTGGCCATTTCGGCCTCGATCTCTTTGATTTTATCGACAACAGACATGGTAAACTGCGCTGGAAAACGAAACAAGTCGCGAACGCCAAAATCTCCTCACACCACGTATCAATGCGGATCCATCGCACCCACTACCCTCGACACACCCTACCAATGCTTTCTTCGCAAGATGTAGAATACAATAAGACCGTTTTTTGGTGCTAATGCATGCTGCTGCTGCTCTTGATATAGCGTCAGCGCCATGTAGTCTCGATAGATGTTTGTTTCTAAAATGCTACGCAGGCAGCTGCACAACTGGTGTGGCGTTTAAGTGTCTAACAGTTGGCCCAACGGCTGTTCAATCAGGCGCTAGCCAGGTAATCCTAGTGTCACCTATCCTCACCGAAAGAGCACTCAATAGCAATGCAGCCGGCATTCCGATCATAACACGGAATGCAAACCAACCACTTCAGTCTTCAGACGCTCGCTCGGAAGCTGGACTGGCTGATGTGTCAGTTCAGCCAGCACCTCTACTTCCTCAAGCGATAAGACCGACTGTAGCCCTTTCGCGATGCACAGAAAAAGAGATAACGCAGCGGAATTTCACAATGTGGTGTTTACTCCTACTCGTTTTATCTCGCGCACACTCACAGCATACACACAACACGCACATAAATCCACACTGATTGCTGATTACGCCTTCACCATGGAGCTGGCCCGACGCTTGCGGATCTCCACCTTCTTTTCGCGCTGTTCCTTAACACGCTGAGCGAGAAGCTTTGCGTAGTCAGCCTTGGCCTCCTTGGCGGCCTGAGCGTGACGTCGCTTCAGGGAAGCGCGGTGGCGCCTGCGCTGCAACACAATAGGGGTCACCAGACGCTGGATTTTGGGGGCTTTGGTATAGGGCTTCTTGTCCGGGTTCTTGGGCTGCACCTCACGCCGGATCACATATTTGCGCACATCATCATCCTTGGACAAGTTGAACATCTTGCGGATCTTGGAGGCTCGCTTTGGACCCAAGCGCTTGGGCTGGGTGGTGTCGGTCAGGCCGGGAATATCTTGCTCGCCCTGCTTCACCACCACCAAGCTGATCACCGAAAGATCTGCGCCGACAATGCAGCCACGCACACTCTTGCGCTTGCGCTCGCCGTCACGACGGGGCCGGTAGCAGGAGTGACCCTTGGAAAGCAGAAGGCGAACACGATGCGGGAGCAGCACTCCCTGCTTCATGGGGAAACCCTGCTTGTCGTTTCCTCCGGTGATGCGGAAAACGTAGCCACGGAACTCATCGCCAAGAGAATCACCGGGAACTTCGGCAGAGATGCGTTTGTCGTAGAAGACGCGACTACGGAGGACGCATCAGACACTCGCTCTACGTCCCAAGGCGGTTTAGACGCATAGACACGTACACTTTGCGTTCGTCATCGAACTCAATCAATTTCTGGCACCCGGTGGCGGGGTTGGCGATGTTAAGCTATCGCGAGGCGTCAGCAGAGTGCATCAAAACGACACGCGTAGAGGCCGCATTCGTGTTATATCCGACATGGCATAGTATCCATCCATCCCAGATACACGTATTGGGTAGATAGGCGGTAGGCGGCGGCGAAGCGGGCAGCGCATACCTTCATTTTGGTGCGCTATATCCGTCGAGTGGTTGAACTCCTTGGATTTGGCCGCGAAAAGAGACCGAAGAGCTGACGCGGACACGTCGCATTTCGCTACTACCGCACCGCCCACGTCTCCGCCGCCTGCTGTTATATTGCCAGTGCCGCAGTTCGCCTGCTTTGCACCGAGTTGAAACGAGTAGAATAAAGTACGGCAGATGTAGAGTAAAGAGCCTGCGTGCTGGCATTTATTGTTTCACACTCGAATCCCTCTTGCTGCTACCATTCTGCCGACACGAGAGAGGTGCCACCCATTGATGCGAATATGGAAGCCGCAGATAAGCAGTACCTCGATGCTTATCGCTCAGAAGTGAGCGGGTGGCTTCTGAGCAATGCTGAACGAGTGCAAAGTAATGGAGCACACTGGAGGATCGTCGAAGATGGAAAACCTTGGAGGAAAGGGCAGCGCACACTAGCTACTGGCATTATGTTCAGCAAGTAGCCAAACAACCAAGCTGGTATGCGGCACGTTGGGAACGGTATTGCCAAGAGCTGTGTCTCTGTGGTGTGAGCATGATGAGACCGACGGCGCCACAAGTTGTATGCTTCGTCGTCTATTCAAAGGTGTATGGCAAGTGGTATACACAGTCGGTCACGCTGCAGACAGAAGGAAGATGCTGTATAACTGACCTCCTGTAGAATGGACATCTGCAGGCTATGCTTCTATTTAAACTTTATGGGATGTGTGCAGCTGCGTATTCTAGCAATGAGGCAGAGGAAGATGTGTCGGTGTTTCGCACACACACACACACGCACGCATACACCTACATACTACGCTGATCCGATCGGTAGCTTGCGGCGAAGGACACGCAAGCGGCTACGCCAATCGTCTGCTCCAATGTACGCGCCACACATTCGACGATAGCCGGTGTATGCATCACGACCATGCAGTACACGCCAATTGTCAAACGCAACCACCTGATGGCTGGCCAACTGTGTGCGGAACACGAGTGCTGGGTCGCGCAGTACTGTGTGCCATTCGTGCAATGAGGCGTACCATCGCTCCATGTCCTCCGGACTAGTGTGTTGAAGCATAATGCGATCATCGTTGTTGAAACGGATTTGGTAGAGTAGCCCGGTGTGCGGATGCAGGTTGAGTACGGGCCACGCATGGTGCGTTGGCCGGATATCCTCTTGCGCATCGCCACGGGCTGCTGTAGGAACACGGAATTCGGAAAGCGTTTCAAACGCCCATGGTGCTTTGGCATTTAGAAGCTGTGCAGCGTAGAATCCGTCGGCGAACAAAGAAGCACCTCCTTGTCCATCGTGTTTCAGCTTGTGAAATACTTGCAAGCTGTCACGCGTGCACACAGTAGAGCAATTCGTAAGCAAAGACGTCAATGCAGTAGCAACACACGAGCCTACCCAACCGGATCGGTGAAATACGTAGTGTCCGTGTGTAGTGCTAACGCCAGGTTGGTATAGGCCATGTCTTCGTGTGCCAGGTCTGCGGTGAAGTCCCAAAATCCCCCTAAGCAGGACAGTTGGCTAATGCCATTGTTGCGCCACACACACACACACAGCAATACCATAATGCGTCTGTCGGATGAAGCTTATGCGGCGGATCAGCTGCTCGGTGATCTGCGAGCACATATGACAGTGGGCCAGAGCAATGCGTCAGAATAGCTACCTCCGGTTTGGGTGGCACGCCGCTCACGAAACCCATGCCATAGCTCTGAATGTGCTCGAGCCATTGTCGCAGGCCGTGTTCTGAGTTCATCACCTGCCGTATGAGCACGGCTTCGTTGGTTCTCCAACCTCTTCGTAGGGAGTGGTGATCAGGTGCGCGTAGTCTATGTCTGACGTCCAGTGTTTATGCATGTCGGCGAAGCTTTTCTCTTCCTCTTCCTTTTCGGTGCGCGCCGATTCTGGCAAGTGTTTCTGCAGCCATTGGTGCGTGAACACGCTCTTATGTCCGTCCGGCCCTTGTGAGGTGATTGTTTACTAGGACATTGCCGTGCACTTACAGGTGAGATGCATGGCAAGCTGATCCGTGTGTATGCTGGATGGACGAATATTCAGGGGAATCTACTTGTTGCATACTGATGAGCCGTACAGCAGCCATCTCGATACCTTAAAAGTATCCACCATTCGTTGTTGCGTAGTAGGGTGCTGGCAGCGTGGACACAAGCAATGGTCTCGCAACCACACTGCCGATCTGTCAGACAGTCAGCAAAGCGCGTGCACACGCCAACCATGACATTTCACGCGTTTTCGACCTGCCTAACGGTACTTGTATGCGATGGGATTCCGGAATGACCCGGGAAATCTGTTTTATAAACATACGATGCTGCATGTAGCTGTCGCTGAGATGGGAAAAGATGTGTTTTTTACCGCGGTGTTTTCAACGCTGCTCACTTCTCGTCCCACTCGCCACATTGAAGTCCGCTTTGGGGAATGGCTGATACCGCTCCAGACAAACGATGACACACAGCGGAGAGGAACGCATCTTCATGGCTCTTTCGCTCATGCATTTGACACGTACTCTTTGCACACAGCCTAGGCCAGCAACAACAGCACTAACAACACTTGTTCATGCATGCACGCAGGACGTGTCTGCCTGGACATCTCATCCTTTAATCCATCCCTGATGCTTGCTCATAGAGCAGTACGGTGTCTTGGTTTCACTCATCCAGTCCATCATCCACGAAAGAGGCTATGTGTGTGCATACCATGCCATACCTGTGTGTGTAGTTTGTGTGTGTGTGTGCAGCGACACTATGATAGCATCCAAAACATACATCATAACACAAAAGAGCAAGCAATATGAATTCACACCACAGTTCACAGGCTATGTCTTAATGTTCGAGGCGGAGAGCGGGGGCGGAGAGCGGCGCGGCGAGAGCAGCGTTATGACAGTCAGCCCTTGCTTTACCAAACCACAACATGCCGTCGTTCAAAAGCATTCGCG
>QZWT01000269.1:0-17467 GCA_004114315.1 Cochlonema odontosperma | reverse complement strand
ATCAGCTTGCCGTGAACTAGGACGCAGCAAGACGGGAGATCAAGGAGGAGAGTGGTGTGGACATCTGTGGAGTGCAGTATTTTGCTAGCCAGCCCTGGGTATTGCGTGTCGCACTCATCTGCACACGTCTTATCTCATCAACATGCTGGCCGCTAGCCATTCCCAAGCTCGTTAATGCTTGGATGCTTTGCCCGTGCTACCAACGAAGCGATTCAGATGGATGATGATGAGCTGGAAGGTGAGGATCATCTACTCCTTTCCAAACACAGCGTCTTCTCATCATTCGCAGGTGTACGCTGGTTCAAAAAGGCCGAGGTTGCTCAGGTGATCACCGGTCGCTCTGGTGATCGTTCAGCTGCTGGAAAAGACATTGCTGCCATGCCCCTGCAACAAATGCCACTACCCACTGCAATAGCTCATCAGCTGCTTCGACACTGGGTGGATATGCCTGAGGTTCCATCGTGCGCAAGCCACGCGCGCACACATGTCTCAGCAGAAACGACAATCGCCGCTGAAATCGATACAGCGGAAGTGGCTGCAGCATCTGTTGAGGCAGGTGTTTCTGCGGGATCAGAGAAGCGCAGTCCTGGTGTAGCGAAAATGTAGCATGTACCTAGATGCCGGGCAAAGCAGAATGGGTATTAATTTTATGGCACAACGGCTGTCCGTTGGCAATGTTCACATACATGCACTAGATTCGGATTACGCTACCAGATGTACTCGTGCCAGAGCACAGGGAAAATGATACATGCTGCCTTGCCGACAATGACGGCGCCTCGTGCTGCATTTAGCGGGATGACCAGCACGCCGTCGCTCGTGATCGTCTGCCATAGCGCGAAGAGCGCGACTGCGAAAAAGTGATAGATCAACAGCAGTGGACTGGACGATGTGCCCGACAACAGGCTCACCGGCCCTTCCACACACATGCCTCCTAGAAGAAAGTAGCCGAAACACGCGTTCTGCAGCCGTTTCATGTCCACATTCTCTGATCACACAGTGAGCCACTGTTGCTAGCGACGCGCACCACTTACCAGCCGTGGCTGAGAACAAGGCGTACAATGCTTGTGCCAGTACGTTGACGGTGACAGCGTGGCGTAGTCGTGCTCGCTGGAACGTCGAGAGTGTGTGCGAGACAGTGGCGGTGTCGGTAAAGTCTGGTACGCTGGCCAGCAGCTCACGCAGCAGGACCACATCCTTTAGTGCCACCGTCATTCCACCTGTCGTTGCAGTGAGAAAAGGGAGCAGGGCGGGGGTAGGAGGCACACCTCCTGTGAGCGGATGCCGCATGTTCATTGCATCGCCAATCACCAGACTCCCAGCAAACTGTGTGCCAGCACTGGAGGGGAGGTAGCTGTTGGGCATGCAACGTATGCGCTCTGTTTCCACTGCTGCACGGAATGCAGATTGCAGGGATACGGGCAGGTCAGGCAAAACTTCGTGCAGCAAGTAGTGCTACAGTATTGGCAAGAGGAGGAGGAGGGCGGTAGTGAGAGCTACCTGAAGATTTCCGTTGGAGGAGGCAGGAAGTTCGTCCTGGACATCGATGAGCACCCGCACCTCACTGTTACTGATCTTGCTTGATGGTGTAGTGGTGATCGATGCAGCGACATACCTGGTACATCAAGATAGGAGACCGTTTTCCGAGAATGACATGCCCGTGGCGGAGATAGGGCAATGCACAATCCCGAATGACGAGCCTGGTACGAGGGGGGGAGAGTGAGCGATGCGATAGCCAGAGGGAGGGGAGGGGAAGGGAAGGGAAGCGTGTACCCAACAAATTTGGAGTCTACCTGTACATCTGGTTGTTTCAGACACTGTTTGCGGAACTTGCTGAAGCAGCCGTCGGCAATGATGGTCAGCTTTCCGTAGTACTAGGGGTGGGGGAGAGGATGTGACATTGGTAATAAAGATGATGTCCATACCTGAACGTCTCGCTTTTCGCCATCGACAATGCGTCGGCACCGTACACCAACCACTCGATTGATGGGAGCGCACAGGACCAGTTCGACTGCGGTTGCTTCCATGACTTGCAAGCGACTGAACAAGGATGAGAGGGGAAAAGAGAGAAAGGGGTACAACATACCTTCCAAAGGTTTGGCAGCTGTTACGCAGATTCTGGATAAAGCGCCCGTGGTGAAAAGAGCGCCCAGCCACGGCCTTGGGATAGGTGGTGTTGTGGAGGAGAGGGTGAGGCAGGGTGGGGTAGGGGATAGCAACGTGATCAGACTGACGAAAGACGACATAGCCGTCGACAGGCGTGGCATCGATGTTTTCCAGGGTATCTGTGGTGTGTTATGGGGAAGGTGGTGGTGGTGGTGGTTGCAGCGCGTGCCACATACGAGTAAGGCCCAGTTGGTGAAGGGCTTGACAACCACCTGGCTGCAGCAGTTCGCCGACAATACGGTCAGGCTGTGTCATGTCGCGTTCTGTTGGATGATGAGGGATGGCGGTGGTGATGGCGAAGGCAGCACCGACCAAGCAGCAGTACACGACGGTTGTCGGTAGCAAGCGCGTGGGCAATGGCACATCCAGCAACACCCGCTCCAACCACAACCACATCAAACACGTCCATTGTAGACAGCGGCGTGTGTATGGGCAGTGTGCAGGGACAGAAGGTGGTGGACGGTGGTGGTATGGCTCATTGTCGCGGTCGTGTAGGCATGGTGTGTTGTCGCGCCACCTTAGCGACGATTGGATATCAGCCAGTCACACCACCCATGGCTAGTGGTGTGTCCAGTGTGTGGTTGCGTAGTTAAACTAGTTATTGTGGCCACATAGCTATGTGTTGATTGTGCATTCCACCGATTGATCCATGAGACAGCGCAGGAAGGTGTATGCCGTGTGGGGTGTGAGCTGCACGTGTATTGGTGATGGTGGTGGCTAATAGTCACTATACCACACACACAAACACAAACACGACTGTCTGGTGAATAAGTAGAATACGTAGCGTTGTTGGTTGGCGGTGTGGACGATGCCGTGCTACTTCACGGCCACAGCGTCCTCTGTCTTCTTCTCCAGTGCTCGCTGTATCCCACCGACGGGTGTCAGCACGCCTGCCTGCGGGTGTGTGGTACCTTCTGTTTTTCTCGCATTTTGTCGGCATCACTGTGCGTGGATGGGCGTGTGAGTGCGCGTGTGCGTGTGTATGTGTGTGGATGGGCACTACCTCTCCAGCCGCTTCTTTAGATCGTGGGCGGATTCTTTGGGGCCTTTCCCAGCCTTCTCCGCACGCTTCCTGGCACGTTCTCGATCGCGTTCCCGTTGATCACCGCCTGGCTGGTGTGTGAGCGTGGTGGCGGTGGCGCGTGGGTGGGCGGTGCGTACGTGTCATGTGTGTGTGGAAGCAGCGCGCGTGGAGCAGGAGACGTGGGTGCAGAAAGGAGGCGCACGCCGCTAGGGGCTCCTTCTTGGTCAGCACTAGCACCAGCACCAGCAGGTGCATCCTCGCCTGTCCACGCGCGATCGACCTGCTCTCTCACTCTCCTTGTCCAAACCACATCCACAGCAGCGAATGTGGATGTCTAGCAAAGAGCATTACCATCCCCACCAGTCGCAGCGGCAGTCTTTGTTGGAACAAAGGGCGGGTGCACCGAACAGCCCGCTCCCTGCGTTCGTCGCAGAGAACGCTGGTCGCAGGACACACGCCAGCGACAAGCGCACCTGTCCAAGCTACCACTCGCTCTCCTCTTGCGATGTAGGAGAAGGGGAAGCAGGTCTGTGCGGAGAAGCAGAGCGATGGCTACTGGTGGAGCATGGAATAGAAAACAACTGTGCACACTTTGCACCGACGCTTCACGCAGCAGCGACACAGCAATGGCCACTGCCACCACAACAGCAATGATGGTGCATGCAGACCTGTTGCATGGTGGGCGGCGTGTTGCTGCACCGCTGACACCCACGCAGTCAAGAAGTGGCGCACCATCACACTTGTCCCGTCCCCTGCGCTAGAAAGGGTGCTCTTGCTGGCACGTCCACCACCACCACCAGAAGAAGAGGAAGAAGGGAAGGAAGAGGAAGAAGGCGCACACCTGCAGTGGATCCTGCCAACGCCACTGGCCGAGACATGGACAGGCACAAAGTATGTCGCTGCATCCACACTCCCCTCCTCCTCCTCTCAACCGTGGCCAGGCTACGCTTTGTGTTCGACACGCTGCCCACACTCACGCCCCACGCCACATCCTCGCCCACACACCTCATCCTCGCCGTGGTCTCGCCCGACGCCACCATTGTCTACTACCGCGTAGCCGCCACACACCCAACACCACATCCCGCATCACTGTCAGCAGTGTGATAAACACAGCCATGCATTAATCCGCACCACCGCTGCCACCACCCTTAAAACAACGCCCCATGTGTGTTGGCTCGCCTTCTCCGCACACCCCGCCGCCCCCACGCCCCACGCCTCCACCCGCCCATGCCGCTTCTCGACCTGCCCAACGAGCTGCTCACGCAAATCATTGTTCAGCTGCAATGCTATTGTCCCCAGTACGATCTGTACAAGCTTCTCCTTGTCTCCCGCCGCTTCTTCAGACTCGCCGTCCCTGTGTTGTATGCGCGACCACAGCTTATCACCGCCGATCAGCTCCAGCACTTCCTCGACGCCATCAGCCATCCAGACTCCATCTACAGTCAGCATGTGCGACGCATCAACCTGTTCCCACTGCGTCATGTGGTGCGTGACGACATGCTCGAACCCACCCGCCATTGCACAAGGGTCGAACGGGTCAGTCTGAACGGCTGCAAACACCTCACCACCCCTACCCTTCTGCGCACCGTGCGCCATTGGAAAATGCTGATCACCCTGGATTTGTCCGACGTGGGGGCCGCCGTCAACGACGACGTCGTGGCCGCTCTGGCCGACGGGTGTCCTTCTATGCGCTACCTCTATCTGGCTGGCAGTGAGCACCTGACCGACGAGGGTGCTCTGCGCATGCTGGCGAAGTTCACCAAACTACGACGGGTACGTGTCTGGTGATCATGTCTGCTGACGCACACTGCCATCGCCAGTTAAAGCTGGCCCACTGCATACAGCTGACAGACCGACTGGTCACCCATCCAAGGCATGGCCTGACTCGTCTGACCGACTTGGCAGAACTGGATCTCACCGGCTGCCTGCGCTTTTCCTCCGAAGTCTGTGCCAGGCTCCTGCCTGTTCTTTTCCAGCTGCGTGAATTACACGCCGGCTTCTTGCCGCTTCTCGACGACGCCGGCTTCCTCACCCTGCAGTACGCTCAGCCCTTAACAGCCCTTCGTGTGCTGGACCTCACCTCGTGCCCTGGTCTGACCGATGATGCCATGCTGCATGTGGCTGCTGCTGTGCCCCGCCTGCGCCAGCTTGATCTCGGCAAAAACCCGCTGCTCACCGACGTGTCCCTCGTTCACTCCATCCCGAAATGGCATCGCACGCTCCAGCATCTCCATCTCGGACACTGCTCCAAGCTCACCGACGACGGTGTCTTCGTGGTCGCACGCACTTGCCTAAAGCTGCGCTATTTGGATCTAGGCTGTTGCATCCACATTACCGATGCGTCTGTGTGTGAGATCGCCCGACACCTGACCCGACTGCGTCGCATTGGGCTTGTACGGTGTGTGCAACTGACCGACACTGCTGTGTTTGCGCTGGCGGGCGATATTGCAATGCTCGCGGGCATAGAACGGCCCTACGACGAACACAGCATGGAGCGCTCGCCACGCGGACTCACCCGCACACTTGAACGCGCACACTTGTCCTACTGTTACAACCTCGGCATGCAATCCGTAGTGCGTCTGATGCAGACCTGCTCACGCCTTGCACACATCAGTCTTACCGGCATCCCCACCTTTCTGCGCACCGATATCCAGCGCTTCTGTCGCGACGCTCCCTCTGAGTTTACGCGCGAGCAACGCACCATGTTCTGTGTGCTGAGCGGCAGCGGCGTGCGGGAATGCCAGTACTACATGCAAAGCCTGGCTCCCATCGCTTCCGAAGGCCGACCCCTGGTCACTCCTCTGTTCCTTCCCCAAGAACTGTCGACCGATCTGATCGAATCCGCTACCACCATGCTGCTCGAGCACGACAATGACAACGACAACGACAACGACAACGACAACGATGTAGATTTATGATTTGCTGTATATACTTCTGCGAGCACTGCTTGCGTGTACAAACATAGCCGACATGTGTGCTGTCTCACATTGCGCACCCTCTGTTTTCTAGCGGTGTCACTTGCATTGTGTCGCGGCGTTCTCGTGTGCAGACATGCGTGTGCCACGGAATAAAGTGACTCAGGATGACTCTGCTTGCACCAGTCACCTTCATGCAGCTGTCTGACCAGTGCCAGATCGTCATCCACAGCCGAGGCTATCTGCCGCCCGCCGCCCGCCATCCGTAGCCGAAATGAGCCACACGTCATTGGTGTCAGCGAATGCAACCGGCTGCCGGCGGACAACGGTGTTAGTCACACAGTGTCGTCACTGGCGCCGCGCGATAAGTCCGTTTGCTGCGTGCTTACAATTTTTCGCTCGTTGCTCTTCAGCTCGTTCCACGCCGCCATGACCACCGATTCGGAGCACCAGAACACGCCCGCGGCACCGACCACCATCCGCAAGGAAGAGGCACAGGCACAAACGGACGAAAATCGCCAGTAGGTGCGGGCGTGCGGGCACACCGCTAGCCAGCACGTTGTTCACGCGGCTGTATGAAAGGAACGGCCATGGCAAGGACGAGGCAACCAGCTCTGACCGCACCAACGCCAAGGGAAAGCACCCCGCAAGCACCAGCAAGCACCAGGAAAAGGATGGCGCAACTGACCAGGATGCCGAAGGTAACAAGAAGGGAAAGAACGAAGAGGAAGGTATGAAGGCCGCAGGAAGAAAGTGCGCCGTGCTCATCCCGAGATCCAGATGTAGAGGAGGAAGGTGAGGGAGAGGAGGAGGAAGACGAGGACGAGGAAGAAGACGAGGAAGACGAGGAAGAGGAAGGCACAAACGGTACTGCCGGTGCTCCTAGGAAAAGAAAACTTCGTGCTTCTTCTTCCGCTGCTACCAGCAAGAAAAGACGCGATGATTCTGGCTCGGAGGATGAGAACGATTCTGAGTTTGAGGGTGAAGAGTCAGCCTCCGACTATGGAAGCGGTAAGTGTGGCATGACGCCGCATCACGACTCACAGCATCGTGCAGAATCGGAAAAGATCTCTACAGCTAACATTATTACCACCGGAAGGCGAACACGCGGTAAACAGATCGACTTCTCTAAGTTTGGTCCAGATGACGAGGAGGAGGAGGAGGAAGAGGGTGAGGAGGAATAGAGCGCCGCTTGCTCTCCACACTGTATGTGTGTGTGTGTGTTTGTAGATTGACGCTGTCGTTCAGTGCGTTTTTAGGCGCAAACAATGGTTTGCATTGCATATCCAATCAATGCAAACATTTTTGCCAATACCATGCGCACTACTGTTACTATTGTCATTGCCACTGTCCGTGCCGAACTACTCTGTTGGCATTTCCATCGATATGTTCCCCGACGCAGACCCACCACTCTGGCGTTCACTGCGGCTCGGCAACGCCAATGCTGCCACTCCCGTTTGGTTCAACATTTGTGTTGATGCTGCCTATCGCACACACACACACACAGTTTGAATAGGACATAAACAAACACGTCCTACCACCGGCATCATCTGGTATGAAGGTGCGGTCAGCGACAACTTCTCGGGAATACGTAAACCAAACCGCTCAGTCATTTTAGGCAGTGGCTTCCGATTACACTCTTCTGCAAGTCCTAAAAGATACTGTGCCACGAAAGTGGTGTCGTAAGCAACCGCACATCCCAGCGCCATGCACACTCCCCAAGACACGCACGCGCGCACGCACGCACTCACCTCGGTGGGGGGCGGCGCAGTAAAATAATAGTTGACACGCGCCTGAATAGCCAGTTTCACGTCAGAAGCATCGGGTTCGGTGCGGTTTCCGTGTTCGGCATAAAATAAAGCGTCTTGCAGAACGTCCTTAGTGTATCCTGAAGAGAACACCAGCGTGAACGAACGAGGACGCGAAGAAGGGAGTACGATGCGTGAATTCCAGTAACATTGGAATCACCGCGGGATCAAAATCACCAACGCCCATGCCATGTAGCAGCATTGCCACGAACTTGCCCTCCTTCGGCAGTTGGCCAACGCTAGTGGTCATGCCGGGCGAAGATGTCGGCCATCCGCCGCTCATCACTCGCACTCAACCCGCCCTCGATCTCTCTCCTCTCTCCTCTCTCCTCTCTCCTCCTGCCTTCACACTTTGTTGTTGTTGTTTTGCATGAGCATACAGTAGGAACAACATTTTCACAGTAGACAAGCAAGTGCGCTTACGATGGCTATTTAGTATTTCAATAGTAGTATACAACGCCTTCCGCTATAGTCGCGCGACACACAAGCAATCGCTGCCAGTACGCTTTTATTCTAGCTATTCGTTGTGTGAGCGAGTAAAAGTCATCACATGTAAGGCTTGTTGTGGAACAAAGTTCCGTTACACTCCGCATAATGCGAAGATACAAAGGAGCAAGCGTAGCGTGTTGAAAGTCTTGTGGGTGCGACATCAAGGTCCATAGCTTGAAAACTAAAATACAACACCACCATGCGGTCACGGCAGTGCAATACTATCCTTTTGGAGTAGAACAATCTGTCGTGAGTGAGCACCACGCGACGAGCAACGTCAAACCTCGCCACTAGAGCAACAGGCCATGAGCCGTGTGGAATCTTTGTTCCAGCTGACATCGAAAACCGCCCCTGACCCTTGGTAGCATTTAAGAAGCACGCCATCCTACGCACTTGCTCAGCACCCACACGGTGCTGTGTCGCGACGTGACCCACCTTGCTAGACCATATGGCGATATTACTGTCGAAGGCACCGCTGGCCAGATACTTTCCATCATGGCTAAATGCGATCGTGTGCGGATTCTCGGTGTGTGCGGCCAGAACGTGGAGGCAAGCTCCAATGTTTGCATCCCAGATGCGAATCTTTCGATCTAGCGACGCACTGAAACGTCAGAAACGCTTTCCGTGCCTCTCCCCTCCCCCGCCAAAGTAGTACGTGGCCAGTAGTGGTCGGTAGTCGGCGTGGTGTTTATCAGATGGTTGCCATGCTAATGTGAATACATGCGATTCACAATCAAGGATGTGTAGCTGTTTATCACTGTCCATTTTCCATATCTGTCATGAGTTGCGTGTCGTTCGCGTGGCTTACTCGTGCTGTATTATCATCTGCTGCAGACGCTAATAGTTCTGCAGACGAGTCCCAACGCACGCAATTAATTTCGCCCTGTGCACTGTTACGCGCTGCTTCGCCTCATCCGGTCTGTCGCTTACTTCGTGACCACTGAATATTCTGATCGGATGCTCATGCCCCGACTGCATAATATGGATGAGCTGATCCTGAGAACATGTGGCCAGTATGTTTTCATCCTTAAAGTCAGCATCCATAATGGATCCTAGCCAAAGAGTGAATGATATGCGCATTCGCACGCACTTGCACGCGCACGCACACAAACACACCCCGACGCCATACCTGTGTGTGTTGACAGAGTTTTCAGTGTTGTGCCACTCGCCGGTTCCCACATCACTACCTTTCCATCGGCACTTGCTGTTGCCACCGTCTTTCCTAGAGGGCTCCACCGCACCGCAAACAGTGGACCACTGTGTTCTTTCTTAGAGTATTTGAGCTCCCCTGGCTGGTGAGCGCGGAGCACACGGATGCGGGCTACCTTGTTCCGTCCATACACGGAACATGCCATCGTAGGAGCCAGTGGCAATAAGTGTACCAGTACACTAGCCACAGTCAGTGTGCGAAAAATAGGAGCAGACACACGCGCGCATACATTCCAAGCAAGAGAAGTGATTTGATGTGAATTCTTGATGGTAGTGGGCGGATTGAGGAGGAGGGGAGAAGTCGTTGTAGGATCGGGAGCGTGCAAGCGCCAAAGACGAACAGATCCATCGCCAGACCTTGTCTGTTACCCAAAAATACCGAGAGGGTACATAGGTTCGTACCCAGAAGCAAACACACTGGGATTCAACGCGTGCCACGCACCGACGTACACTTCTCCGTCGCCACACACAAGCTTTGGCGCGCACGCTTCGTCAATCAACATGCCATTAGTTTTCTCTGTCGTTCCACAACCCCACACACCCATCCGTCAGTGCTTATATCCACACGCAAACAGGCAGTACCGGCTAGGGTGGTGGCACTAAGCGGTTCGGTCAAGCGGTTCTCCTCTTCTCCCACCACCACTGCTCCTGCTCCTGCTCCTGCTCCTCCTCCTTTCTTGCTCGTGTCTACCGCACGCGCTTTCGTCGATCGCGCACTCTTTCGTTTGTCTGCATCGACATGCGCCTCTGCTGGAAACGTGTCCTCACGCGCTGATTTTTTCCGTGTATGGTGAGGGGTGTGGTGCAGCGTACGCGTGCACTCGTGTGTGCCCAAGAGCGTGAATGGTGTGTCGCACGGCAACTCTATGCCATCCTACCGGTGTCTAGATTCCGACACCGCATGCGACAAAGGCGTACCTCGCTCACGTGCGCCTCCAGCCGCATGTAGGTAAGACCTTTTTGCAGCACGTTGATCAGGGCACCGGGTACAAGCCTGTAGGTGTCGAGTGGCGAGCCGATAATGTCACATTCTTGACGGAAAGAGAAAGAGGAGTGTTTGAAGCCTAGCGTGGTGAGCAGGAGGCGGGTGAGCGGACGGGCACGACAGCTGGTTGGGAAAGTGGGATGGCGAGACACGACCGGTGGTGAGTTGCTTGGGTTTCAAACGTACCAGACTCTTTCATGTAGTGGAATATCAAACAATTCACTTCCTCGCTGGTGACACTCATTCCCGCGAAAGCGAGTCAAGCGGGCGAGTGGACAAACGTGCAGATAGGGCCAACACCAAGAAGGCTTGGAAACGGCGCAGTCTCATGCCGCCCCCACGTCTGGCGTGGGCAGATGTGTGGCGCGCAGCGGGCGGCAGACCTGCCGGCTGTTCACGATGTCACCATGCCGCCGTTTTGACTGCCACGCAGTGGTGGTGGTGGCAGTGGCGATGGTGAGAGGCAGTGTGGGTGTCAATGGCTGGCTTAGTTGCAGGGAGAGACGAAACTGTTTCCACGACATATACTATCAGAGAGAGGAAAGAAAAGAGAGATAAAGGTATGTAGAGGGGGGGTGTGGGGCGTGTGTGTGTGTGTGTATGTGCGTCGCAGCGTGTATCGACTGTTCAAAACACACCATGCGCCTGCCTCAATGCTGCCACATCTGTGCAACAAAGCATAGACGGCGGTGCGAGGAGGAGGACACAGCTCAATCACGCTCCAACATGCTTGCATCGTTTTCACACCGAAAAGTGTGTGCTAGGTACGACGATCATTGCGTGTTTGTGAAGCAAGCAAAGAGAAGCATGATCGCGTCACATGCTATCCAGAGAGGGCAGGGACAGAAGAACACCATACACAGCCTGGTGGAATTACAAGCTTTCTTGCTGGTTAGATTGGCTATCTCGACGCGACTGATGATGGGCAATGTCCAAGCGCTCATCCACCTGGAAGATCACCTGCTCTACAAGTCGATAGGCCTCAGACGGGTCGTCAGGAAGACTGGCACTAGCGCAGGGGGAGAAGAGAATGAGAGCAGTGGTGGTGGCGGTGGTGGTGGTGGCAATGATGGCAGCGATGACCGAACGGATGCTTACCTTTTTACGCGAAAGCGCCAGTCAGTGAGATCGTTTTGGAAGAAACGCGACTGCCAGTCGACACCGTCAGCGCTACGGTCCTTTGCCTCCTTTCGTTGCAGGTCTTCTATGAGGCCTTTCTCGGCAGTAGCTGTGTCCATGTCTTTGCGATGCATGGCTTCGGTCACTTTGGCCCATTTCCTGGCGGTGGGATAGAGTGAGTGAAGGTGATGGGGTGACGGGTGAGCATACCTGCGCGATTCACTAGGTTCCTGGGTGTCAATGTCAGCGACAGTTTTGTGAAAGATGGGGGCAGCTTGCGAATCAAAGAGCAGCTGTGGCTCTTTGGTGTGGCCCTGTGCGACGGTGGTTAGACGCAGGTCGCTGCGAACACACACTTGCTTTCGCTGGTTTTATGTACATCTTTTCGGACCATTTCCCAGACAGCTGGTAAAGCACTTCTCCCGTACTTTCTCGTTTGATTTTGCCGGCAATGGCGTTGTACGTGCCGGTGAAGAAGCCCTTGACCTTGAACTCGATGTCAGCGACGAGATCGTTCTCGGGACATCGGATGGTAGCCACGTCGCCCAGTTCCATCACCATCGTGCCAAACAACACGCCACGCGCATACATATTGGGCAGGGTGACGATGTACTGCTCGTGAGGGCGATTGGTGAATTCTATGCGAGAACCACCTTTCATGAGCACGGCAGCGCTGTTGCCCAAAAAGCGGCTTTTTGGCTGAATTTCGCCAGAGATAATAAGGTGGTTCTCAGGACTGGCGAAGTAGTAGGCAGAGATGGGCGGGTGGTGGGACACCTGTTCGGAGACGTAGACGGCTCTGGTGCCGTCTGGATAGGTCCATCGACAGCGAAAACATTCACCAAGCACAGGGTTGTAAGGCTTCTTCACGCCTTTCGGCTGGATATGCCATCCGGATAGCAAGTAGCGGGTGACGTTGACAAAGCGCTGGACCGGATCGTCGACCTGTCCCATCCTGTGCGGGGGTGAGGGAGAGGGAGAGGGGAGGCATGTGTACTTCAAGAACAGATCGGGATGGCTCATGAAGTCGGTGATGCGCTCGAGGAAGGAGCGAGGCTCAAGGATGAAGACGGGCAGGGTGACACGATAGAGGTCCATGCCCTTGGACAGCTGGGAAATAATGCCCAGAAGAATGCTCCTATTCTCATCCTCCAAGGTTTCTTGGTTTGCGGCAATGTCGCTCATGGCGTGGGGCTGTGGCGGTGGGTGGAAGGCCGAGCGCGCGCTGCTCTTCACGCACCGCCCATTGACCGTCCGCTGAGACTGCGCCACCGCCGCACCACTGCCGTCTACTGCCGCACATGTCGCGCATTGAGCAACTGGGCCAGCTGTGTGCACGGTTGTTCCAGAATGTGTGGAACCCGAAGGGTTTGCGCACAGGAAACAAGATCCTGCGGCAGCGGTTGCGTGGCGAGATGTACACGTCGTATTATCCACAACGGACCATGTCGAAAAGCAGCATCACGAACGCATTCGGTGAAAATGCATTGCTCGATCTTGACGAACTAGAGCGGCTTGACAAGCTGGATCGACGCAAGCGACGTGGCAAGGGTCCGCCTAAAAAAGGTGTGTGGTCTTGTGTCGTATGTGTGTGTGCGTGTGTGCGACTGGGTACTCACCTGTCCTCCCTGCTACAGGAGAAGGAAAGCGCTCTTCCATGGGCAAGAAGAAGAAGTGAGCGTGGTTATGGGTGTGGGTGTGTGGAGGAGGACATGGTGGACAGCCAACAATGTATGCTTCACTTCCATAGACATGACCAAACAATGCATTCTTTGTGTGTAAACATGGTTTGCTATTGCTGCTGCTGCTACTGCTACCATTACACGGCGGTCACTGCACTTTTTTGTGAGGTTTGGCTTTGTAGCTGCAGCTGCATCATCTACGCTCAATGAGCACCATCCACCCACGCACCACACACCACACATCACCTCTTCCTTCACGCTGTTCTGTTTCTGTGTCAGTTCCTCCAGTAGCTTCTCCACGCGTTCCCTGCTCCGTGTCAGCAACACACTACCACCATCGCGTGTACATTTCGGTTTGGATAAAATCAATGCGCTCGTTCACATTATGCACAGCGTCAGCCTTGTCGTGCAACAGCAGCACAGGCCCATTCATCTTGTAGATCTTCGCCGTGTCTTTCATCTGTGCAAACTCCTGCCTTGTGAGGGCGGCGGGTGCCACTGCACCTACCGCTTGCACCACCTTGTTCTCCCTCAGCTGTGCCTCCATCCTCTGTCTACTCTCCACCAGTCCATTCATCTCTACCCCGCACACACACACACGCACAGCGGTAAGCCCACGTAGCATTGAAAACCTACCCAACTGAAGCGACTGATACGTCTTCGACAGCACCTCTCCCTTGTTCGCGAGTACCGACATCGCACTAGCACCCTTACTCAATAACGCAGTCACACTTCGATGCAACCACCGACACAACCACCACAATCATCCTTCTTTCCAAACTATTTTCAATAAGCACCACCAATGTTTGCCTATTCCGCTGTTCTTGGTCTGTTTGATTGCCCTAACACGCACCACAAGGCCTTCCCTTGACGCGTTTGCCTCAACAGACGCACACCTCACACACGCCTCACCCTTTCGGGAGCACAAGCTGGTGTGGCGTGTTGCAGAACAGATGTTCAGCCCACATACTCAAATCCCACAAAAGGGCCAACCCCCGCTCCACACACTACCCCACACTGGCTTGCACCTCTTGCCAAGCCATGCGTCTGTGCATGGAGGGCAGCATTGGATGGCGTCGGGTGGTGCGCAGCGGTGATCATAGAGACGTCGTCTAAACGTGCATTCCCAATTTTTGTACTGCCACCCGCGTGATGGACGATACGAAAGAAATCGCGCGTCTATGGCGCATCTTCCGCACCTGCCAGCAAATGGCCCAAGACAGAGTACCGCCCCATCTCCCGTCTCAATGTCGGACTCACGCAGCGTGCGGCAGGGCTACATGGTGTCGCAGCAAGAAGCCGACATCTCCTTCGACAGCTTCAAAACGACCTACACGCGTAACGGCACCATCGAGTAACGCAACTCCCCTCCCCTCGCCGCTCATTCGCCTCGCACCTGCCTTCTAGACGAAGTCACCTTGTCACGTTGGTGCAGAAGCGTGAAGACCCTTCCGACCAGCTGATGATCTTCTTTGACGAGGACAGAGCTGTCGGCATAAAAACCGCTAGATCGTACCTGCCCTCGGCACCCCCCTCCTCCTTCACTGACCCTCTCCTCTCGCCCTGCCCAGCTACTGCGAAAAAATGATTACCACCGGTGTGAAGCGTGGCATCATCGTGTGTCGACAATCCATCACCCCCTCCGCCAACAAAGTAGGCATCCGTCTTGCACACCCGCTGCTGCCCCGCTATCACCCCGCTACCGCCTCGCTACCATCCCATCGCTCACGTAAAAGGTCTTCCAAGCCTCCGCGAAAAAGGTGGAAGTAGAGACATTCCAGGAGACTGAGCTGCTGGTCAACATCACCCACCACCAGTTGGTGCCCAAACACACCGTGCTCACCAACGAGGAAAAGCAAACGCTATTGAACAAATAGTAGGTGCTTCCCTCCAGCAGCTACCGACCTTCTATGCAGCCGGCTGAAAGACACGCAACTGCCTCGCATCCAGCTGAAAGATCCCGTGGCTCGATACTACGGGCTTCAACGCGGACAAGTAGGAGCACTACGCCTTCCCCTTCTCTCCCCTCCCCGCATCCTCACACCGCACACAGGTGATGAAAATCATGCGCGCAAGCGAAACTGCCGGGAGATACATCACCTACAGACTCTGCATGTAACAAAAATTTATACTACTGCCACCACCGCTACGACGACAATGACCCCCCTGTCACGCCTCCTTCCCCTTATAATATCTGTTTGCGACAAACGGCATCTTCACCACGCGAGCCTGTTGCCTGCGTCCACGCACCACCACAGCAAGCTCGGTGCCAACAGCACTCAGCGCGTGAGGCACATACGCCATTGCAATGTTCTTGTTCAGCACGGGGGACGGACAGCCGCTGGTGATTGTCCCTACCACTTCGTCTGATCCTGTTGCGCTTCTTATCTCCATGTGTGCTATGCTGTGTCAGCAAGGACGGGCTGCGCAGTCGTGCCGACTTACGCCGTGCTGGTGCTCCCTCTACGATCAGTCCCACACGCTTTCTCTGCACTCCTTCTTTGATTTGTCGAAGTATGATGTCGCTTCCGAGAAAGCCGCCTTTGGCACGTCGCTGACGACCTGGTTGTTGGTCACCATCCCACATGCAATTGCCAGCAACGCTCACCAATTGTCCATGCCAAGCCTGCTTCCACAGGTGTCGTGGTGTCGTCCAGGTCATGGCCGTACAAACACATGCCGGCCTCTAGTCGCAGACTGTCACGCGGACCTAGTCCACAAGGCCGACACTCTGCATCCGCCAGCAAAGCAGATGCAACGTGTGCTGCATGTGCCGCTGGCACGGAGATCTACACTGTGATACGGATGCCACGCTGGGTGTCTCTACCTCAAACCCGTCCTCGCCTGTGTATCCACATCTCGCCACGCGACACTCAACACCCTGCACGCGTGTATGCAGGGTGGCCATGAAAGGCAGCCGTTCCAGCTCCTTTTCGTGCGACACACATTTGGCCAGCACGGCTACTGCTGTCGGGCCTTGCAGGGCCAACAACGCGTGACTCTGCAACACCTGCAGATCCACGTCGCCGGCAAACATAGCCAGATGGTGCTTCAGATGCACGAGCACTTTGTCGGCACAGGCAGCATTTGTCACCAGATGCCAACGATGCTCGGCGTCGTGTGCAACGATGGCGTCGTCTATTATTCCTCCTTTGTCGTTGGTGAGCAGTGTGAGTGTGGCGCGGTGCAAGGGCAGCCCGTGCAGGTCAGCGACCATCAAGCGTTCAAGTGCAGGCACCACATCCCGACCTGTCAGCCTAACCGCCGCTCATAAACGAGACACGGCGCACTCGCGCCATCCTAGCGTCCTACTGCAGCTGCTGCATATGCGACACGTCGAACAGGGACGCGTGCTGGCGTGTCCAGAGGTGCGCGGCAACATGGCCAGCCTCCGCATACTGGAGTGGCATTTTCCAGCCAGCGAATGGCACCATCTGTGCCTTCAGGCGGAGGTGGAGATCGTGCAACGGCAGTAGCCGGTCGGTGTCTGTCGCAGTGAGGTTGGCTGGTGCGGACATCCCCCCACAGCCTACGTGTGGTCAAGCGACGCGTCGCCATGTATGCAGCGGTTCTGAACATGCTGATCGAGGCGTGACGCGTGGGTGGCCGCAACGAACGGCTCTCGGGTGCGGCGTGGGCGGGACCACGGACAATGCGGTGGGAAGCAACGGCGTGACGTTGGAATCGTCGTAGCCACAACAACAACATGAGAGAGACAACAAACGCAGATGTCGCTGTTGCTGAGCAGGTTGTGAACACGCCTCACCAGCGTTGCCCTGTCCATGGCTGCTCCGTGGTCTAGCTGCTGCGTAGTCCGGTTGTTGTGTGAAATGTGTGTGAAACGTGTGTAAGGCTGGTTGCTGCCACGCCATCCAGCCACTCCCACGAATGTAAAGTGCTTCCATTTCTGCTGTCTGTTACAGAAACAACCTGCTGAGCAGTGCCGAGCAGGCTGGTGTTGATGGGTGACCATTCTTGCGGCTTCTTCCAGCTACCGCCACCACCACACATGTGACACTTCTTGTTTGAGGGTTTATTGTCGGCTTTGGCCTGACACCTATCACATCAGCGCT
>QZWT01000268.1:0-17474 GCA_004114315.1 Cochlonema odontosperma | reverse complement strand
GGAACCTACGCGCATTTACTGTTGGACACAATTGCCAATGCCCAGGACGAAGCAGCCTGTGCCTGTAAACCCAATGCAAATATCCTACGCCACGCAACATCCTCTTCCCCCGCAGTCCACTTACGCCAACATCATGCATTCCTTGGGCTCGCTTATTGGCTGCATTGGCGCCATTCCTTGCTGTGTCTTCTGTCCCAATCCCTACAAGCCAGTCGAGCAAGGCACCATCGGGCTGATCTCGCGCTACGGCAAGTTCTACAAAGCAGTTGATCCTGGTCTTGTCGACGTCAACCCTATCAGCGAGGAAATCCGCAAGGTGGACATTCGCATTCAAATCGACGCCATTCTGAGTATGCCCATCATGACCAAGGTAGAACGCTGCACGCGCACGTACGCACAACCACTGAGCACCTGTGCAGGACAATGTCAACATCATGATCGACTGCGTTGTCTATTGGCATATTGTCGATGTGTACAGAGCCACCTTCGATGTCTCTGATGTTCGCCAAGCCTTGATTGAACGGTTGGTGCTCGCTCTCGCCTCCACGCGCGCCACTCACCTCTCTCCCCAGCACACAGACCACGCTGCGTGCCATTTTAGGCACAAGGTCGCTGCAAGACTGCATCGAGAACCGAGAAACGATCGCGCATTCCATCGAAGAGCACATCTCCGGTCCTGCTCAGCAGTGGGGCATACGTGTCGAAACCATTCTCATCAAGGACCTGCAATTTTCAAAAGAACTGCAGACCTCTTTGTCCAGTGCTGCCACGCAGAAGCGCATTGGTGAGTCCAAGGTGATTGCCGCGCAAGCCGAAGTCGACTCCGCAAAGCTGATGCGCGAGGCCGCCAACATCTTAAACACCCCTGCCGCCATGCAGATCCGCTACCTAGAAACCATGCAGCAGATGGCCAAATCCACCGGTGCAAAGGTGATATTTATGCCCATGGAAGGATCGGTCGACACGTCGTCTGGCACAAAGAAGATTGGACACATGGCCATGCTGAACCAGTTGGGCGAGCCGTGAACGCTACTACATTGCACTTGTCTGTCCACAAACAGGGCGCCTTAAATACACTACTTGTTACACTGTGTGGACCTATGTTCACTTTTTGCCAGGGAGGGTAGGTAGCAGGCCGGGTCTGGAGTAAGAGGCGAGGAAAAGCGGAAGGCAGGCGTGGTTGGTTGTGGGCAAGCCCGTGGTGCTTACTATTTCCGCGATCGAAGACAGACACAGGCTGGTCGTGGCTGCTGGCTGCTGCTGTGTGGGCAACCGGTAAATTAACACCACCGGTTCGCGTGTTTCACCAGTGTGTGGTTAAGGCTGTGCGGCAGTGTGTTTGGCCGTGGGATGGCTTGTGTGAGACGTGTGCATGGAGGAATGCGGGAGTCATGGCACACACCACATCAACACAACCACATCAACACAACCACATCAACACACGCACACTAATATAACCACTTGTACACAACCACCGTGTGCTGCAAAGGCTGTTCGTGGTGGTGCACGGATGAAGGCGATGTGGCCGCTGTGTTGGCGTGTGACCTTGCAACGCTCAAAATGGACAACGCATCTTGCTTGCTCAACATGGACACGCGTTGGACAACCCACAGCCTCCGCTTCTGGGAACAGTTCAAGCACCGCATTCGTGATCACGTCGTGTACACCGACGACGCCGGTCTTGAAGTGCTGCGTTGGTCCTGTCCAGGCGGTGTTGCCGCTTTGCTTGAGCACGGTGCGTGGAATGTAAAACGCATTGAAGATCAACTGCAGTGCCTTGCCAACTTCAGTCACCAGAAACGGTATGTCTGTTGCTGCCGTTGCTTGACGCCGCAGTAACCACCCGTGGCCACAGTCTTCCCGACTCAAATAGCGTCGTTTTCCTTCTCCCTGAGCTGACCGAAGCACGTGTGGCGCAGTGCCAAACCATTCTCGCTGCCACCTGCTACGCCGCCTGCCTATGCGTGTACGGGGATGTGGTCGATGAGCGGGCCGTGAAGGACCGAGAAAGAACGCAGCTGCGACAGCGACGCGTGCGACACTATCACACGCGTTTGGTGCGCAGTTTCATGCACACCCCAATGTATGTTGTTATCTCTCCCCTCCCCTCCCCTCACCCCCTTGACCCACACCTCTGTGTGATAGAAGTGCTGAAGCTGAGGCTGATGAGGATGGTGAGATGGCGATGGTGGAGGAGGAGGAGGACACGACTGCGTTCGTGATGGAACACGCTCCCATCCGCTGGTGTCGGTTGCTGCCCAGTGTTTACATCACCGCAGGTGCACGCCATGCATTTCCCGAGATCACACAAAGATCCGAGCGTGATGCGGCATACAAAACACCAGAAGGCGCAGATGCGCTCACACAGCTTGCCCACCACCTGGTCAATTTTCTAGAACAGGTTGAGGTGCGCGGCGAGTTCTTTGCGCTAGGTCGTGTTCCATATTGCACCCCATCCCATCCCATCCCGCCCACGCGCCACTTACCGTCGCACCCTCCTTAGGCAGTGCAAGCAAGAATGTGGCACAACAAGCACAGCAGCGGTTCGCAGAAGGCGCCTTTGCTGAAATGGATCTTGCAACAGCAAGCGTAGTAGTTATAGACAGGGTAACTGCACAAGAAGCCAGGACTCAGTTGATATCTGACGCGTGCCTCGTCGATAGACCATGGATCTGGCGGCAGTAGCCATGCACAGCGACCACCTGCTCGACCAGCTGTATCACCTGCTGCCACGGCGGAACACGCAGTCACTGGATCTCAGCGTGCATGCTGGAGCATTGGAAACAGATGCGGTGGCACGCGCCAGCGATGGTACAAGCAACACCACAAAGTATGACAACATTTTATCAACCGGGCGAGCTAGAAATGCCGCAAGCATGCGCGCTTGCTCACGCGTCCGATCCAGAGGCCCTCGACATGATGCAGGAAACAGCTATGTGCACGCAGAAAGATGCACTTGGCTTGCTGAGGTACGTGTGTTTTGCGGTGACAGATGCTGTGGAAGCTGCAGTGACTCACAGCACGATGGTGGTAGAAAACGTCTGGTGGCGGTGGTGGATGCGGAGTGTCCACACGCTAAGATTCCAAGGGTGAGCTTGCTGCTGCGTGCTAGCCACACTCACACTCACTCACACTCACACTCACTCGCACTCGCACCCATGTCTGTAGACGATGGGACGTGTGACGCCTGCGTTGCTGACGAAGCTGGTGTCGGTTTTCCGCGATGACGAACTGCTTTTGATTCCACACATGCGGCTGCTTCAGCTTACCATGGCTGTTGTGCAAACTGTGCAGGAACAGTAAGTAGTGTGGATGTGACGGGATGTGACGGGATGTGACGGGATATGACAACCGAGCGTGTGTATCGACAATGTCGTAGTGCCAAGTCGCGATGGGATGAGCTTCGTCATTTGGAGCAGCAGGCGGGGCTTTGCATTGCGGCAAACGATGCACGCCAGCTTGTGCAAATTCTACTGGATGCAGTGCCCAGGCTGGACACGATGATAACCACGGCGAACAAGGCCAAACGAGCCACGTTCAGTCTACAGCAAATTATGTTGTTAGCTGTGCATGCGTTTTCGTTGGCTGGCACAGAGTTGGAGCTGGCTGACGAGCACGACGATCTGTTGATGGACAGCTGGATGCGGTGTGTGTTAGCACACGACAAAAACGTGCTGGGAAGAAGTGGCAAAGTTGCGCAGCAGGTAAGCAGGGCTGAGACGCAATGGCATTGCTAACGTTGGTTGCACATCTCTTGTTGCATGAGGAACGATAGGCCACACGCATAGACGCTACTGCTGCCGAACAGCGCCAACAGCAGCGCGAGCAGCAGCTGTCACTTGAAGCGTGGCTGGACCAGAGTCTGAAAACACTGCGCAAGCTTTCTTTGCTGCGAGGGGATCTGCATCAGTACAGGTAGTCCGCGGATCGGTACAGAGTGGCGATTGCCATTCGTGACGAGTGACGATGAGCGTAGCAGACTGACGCAGATGAACGCGGTTTCGCCTTATGAGCCGCTGCTAAGCCAAATTGCAGACGAAATAGTGACAACCCCGACTGCTGAGTATTCATCTGTGCGCCAGGATCTGCAGCATATTCCTGGAGCGAGCACGCTTAGTCATATTGTGTCGGGATTTAGGTGGGTACGATTACACGACAACTGCTCATGCACGCATATGGTGTTTAGTCGGTTGCTGCGCACTGCGCATCCACACCCGTCGCGCAACGATATGGTGATTGTCGTGGTTGTTGGTGGAGTGACTTTCGAGGAGGTGCGGATTCTGCGCGAGCGGTGCACTAGCGCTGGCAAGGACGTAAGTCGATCACGTCTCACGCATTCGCTGATATATGCGTCGCCTTTTCTGCTCTTCCACCCATACACAGTGCGTGGTCCTAAGCAACGATATCGCATGTTTTGACAAAGTTTTCGACCGCCTTTTTGGTGCTTTGCCGAGTACCTATGCTCACCCCGCTGCGCATTAAATGGCTCTGCACTGCATAGATTAGGATTTATTCTGAATCTTCGAAAGAAGCGTTGTATGGTATACACGTGGGTTATACATGCAGGTGTTTGCAGTGCCATGAAACCACACTATGACTCAGAATGAATAATGGCAGTGGGAGCGTGTACTCACTGTAGCAGCAGTATGCTAGGTTTGCTACTCTGTTTGTAGTCCGCCAGTCAGCTAGCCTGCCAGCCTGACTGTTCTGTTTCCACTACAGCGATGGAGGAGCAAGGAAGGGGGTGCCGGCGAGGAAGGGAACCGTAAAAGCGGGTCCTTATCAGCAGCCACGAACAGTCCTGTGCTCCACTCTCTGTCCTCCCATTCGCGTATGACAGACAACGCCACGGCAGTTGAAAAGGGGCCAAGCGAGCTGGGAACTGTGTGTGCCAACTGCCACACCACCACCACGCCGCTATGGCGCCGGGGCTCGCGTGGTGAGCCTTTCTGCAACGCGTGCGGTACTCGTCATCTCCATTTGTTTTCTTTCGTCTAAGCCTTCCATCCCAGGTCTCTATTTGAAAACCAAAAACGCAACCAGACCTGTTCCTGCGACGTTAAGAGTCAATACAGCAGCAACAGCAGTACTGAGAACAAGCGAGAGTGCCACCATGCCGCAGGCGGCGACGGCTCCAACACCAGCAACAACACCAACAACAGCAATGGTATCAACGACAGACAGCACACAGAACAGTACTGCTGGATCGTGCCCAGGCGATGGATTGTGCAATGGTACTGGTGGATCAAGCGCATGCACTGGATGTCCAGCGTTGAACCAGCATCGCAAAACAACTGTGTGCATGAACTGTGGCACCAACACCACACCGCTCTGGCGACGCGACATCACCGGCCATGTTGTTTGCAACGCATGCGGTAGGTCATTCCTTCTTCTCTCCTCTTTTGTGTGTCACACGGATCCCTCATCCACTGCAGGTCTTTTCCAAAAGCTCCATGGAATACACAGGCCGATTTCAATGCGCCGGGCAGTCATCAAACGACGACAACGGCTTCCGAGTTGTGTTTCGAAACGCGTTCCTGGCAGCCATAACAACCACGGCGTCAATTGGCGGATCAACCTGTCGCACGCACAAAAGGCGCCACTGGCACCCCTTCTGCACATGGGACGGAACGCATGCTATGACCCGAGAATAGATGTGGTGGTGCGAGAGCAAAGTGTGAGGACACAATGCCGATGGGAGGGGCTGGACCAGCTGGCGAATGTGGCTGTGCAGGAGATCGAACGAAGCCATCTACCACGCTCGCTCGCTCGCATTCTAAACGCGGAGGACGTGGAGGACAGCGGTGTGGTGTCAATACCCGGGTAGCTAGCGGTGGTGACCGTGATGCAATGCGACACGACAGCGTATTGCATGGAGCACGCTGCGAGAGACGATGTATGTGGAGGTCTGTTGTACAAGAGCGAACGCGAGGGATATGCATATAACACGCTTGTATACATAACTGCATAGGAACTCCCTAGCCAGGGTATAAATATAGGTTGAAACAGTTTGGAACTAAGCTGTTGTGCATGGCGTAAGAGTGGAAGGCGAGGCAAATGGTGACGCATGTATTCAGACATGCCGCGTCGGATGTTGCTCAGTGCTGCGCCTCTTCTGTGCCAGCAAGCGTCCACTGCCTGTGCGCTCACCGGCTGTGCCACACACCGCTGTCGCATGAAACACGCGTAGCGGATTGTAGAATAAACAGTTGCATGTTCTGCTGCTCACACGTAGCATTCTGCCCCACCTCGGCAACGATGCAGCAGCCGACTTCCTTTACTGCACACACACACACACACGCTGGGGCGGTTGCTCGCTTGCTGTGTTCAAGGCTGGAGTGGGCCTGCTTGCGAAGGTGCGATGCCAGGCTTTATTGGGTCGCGAGAACGAGTGGCGGTGCGGTGTTGCTGTGCGCGTGTGCGTACGCCTACGTGAGGCAGTTTTCGGGAAATGAGTGGCTGCTTCCAAAGCTTCGTAGTATGCAAAGTCAGCTTGAGCAATGCAGCGAACTGCTGATGTCGAACAAAGTGAAAGACCGAGTGGACGGACAGCTCATATTTATGCAATTGTGCTCAGACAAAGACGTAGAATCGATTACCGCGCTTGAGTGGCAGCAGCTTTGCCATGCCATCACCGTTGCACTCAACCGCGAAATCACCGAGCACTTCCGCAAGCCCTCCTCCACGCACAGCCGCTCGGAAACACGCATCACTCGCATTTCCGGAGACATTCGATACATCGTCGACCACTATGCCGACCGCTGGAATGTAAAAACAACAAAAAACATACTGTCGCATATTGTCGATCACCTCTTATACCGCGACGTTCTGTTCAAGCCGGTTGCCACGGAATACCTAAAGGCGCTCAAAAGCATCATATGCACAAAAAGGGATACTGTGGCCGCAGAGCTATGGGAGTCGGTGCTGCAACTGCTCGCGAACATATTTCGCAGCTCAGGCCCCGTGCCCATCAGCACCTCCGGTAAGCAGCATCGATGCAGCGTTGTTGACACGCGTGCGCAGAGACGGATGAACTGTGCGAAATCCTCGCTAAGCTTGTGGAGTGCATCGACGTGGGATCGCAGCGCGAAGTGCTTGCTGGCATTTTCGACTACCTGCTAAGCCAACGGCTCACCGAAAACGCATTGGCCTACGTTTCGGGAACCTACGCGCATTTACTGTTGGACACAATTGCCAATGCCCAGGACGAAGCAGTACACTGGTGCAAGCGTCATTTCGCCGCGCTGACACAACGCGTGGACGGCAGCAAGGATCCAGCACTCAGACGGAATCTCCTGTTTTGTCGCAAGCTGTGCATCTATGTCACATCGACATCCCTGACGCACATGGAAAGTGTCTTTTGCGACGTATGTGCCGGCTTGTGCGATGAGCTGCACCGTGGTGGGATAGCCCCTATGGTTGGTAGCACGCTGTGCGCGCTTCTTCCCACCACTGTCTGCGCACCCCACTGGTCTCGCTTAGCGAGCCTACAAGGCACGCGATCGCTTTTCTCGCCCGCGAACCTTCTTGCATGGTCCTATTTAGACGCCACTACAGACGCATATATTGTACAACAACAGCTCGCCTGTGTGAACGAGCAATCACGAAAAAGACTGAGGATCGAAACGATTCAGGACCAGATCCAAGAGCATTTAACGAAAGTGTCTAAGGCCACGTTGCTGCATTTGCAGATGCTCGTGTTCCTGGCGGAAAAGGATTACACGTTCACGGATGTTGCTGGTCTCATACGCCTACTCATCCATCTGCTCACCGGTACCATTGTCGAGGTGCAGACATGGACGCTGTATGCGCTCGCCGCAATGCTACGCGTTGGGCACCTTCACATCGACCGCTCTGTGCTGCTAGAAATCCTACAAGCTGCGGAACAACGATCGACAACTGCGATGCTGGGTGAGCCTGCATTTGCCGTGCTGTCTGCATGGCAGCAGGCCATCAGTGATCCATCACTCGTGGAGAAAAGCGTGTTCGCGATGGGCGTGCAGATACTGCAGACATGCGGGGGTCTGAACTACATGCATCAAATGATCATGAACTCAACCCGGGAGGACACTGGCCTGAAAGCGGTTCGGCGTATGAAAGAATTACACGCCACGTTATCCTCATCCTCTTGTCTCGATATTCCCCTTTTCTCCGCATTTCTTGCTGCAATCGCTGGAACCCCCGCCCCTCGCATTTGCCTGTGTCGCTTCTACGAAGACGAAGTCAGCGAGGAGATCCTTTTTCTTGGCCATTTGTCACATCTGCAACGTAATCTAGCTCCTGATCGTGAGTCATTTCCGGAAGAGAACGGAGCACTGCTATCTGGATGTGAGCGGATTCGCGAGGAGCTTCATCTATTTTCAGAGTATCTGATTGCTAGCTTGCACGGAGAGATGTCATACGAGCAGCGCTACTGCTCTGTCACGCTTGTCGCTCGGCTTTTGTGTCACAGCACAGACCAAAGATGCACAACTACATTTCGCACACTCATTGAACCGACAGATTGTCTTCCTCCAGCATTGTTGAAAAGCCTGCTAGCGCCTCGGTTCTGTTTCTGCCTCCCGTCGATGATTGTGGAACTGGACGCCGCAAAGCAAGTGCTAAATCCACCCACCCACGATCTCCACGTGCTGGCTGCAATGCTAGGCCAGCAGATACTATCGGCTGCTGAAACGCACTTCACCGCCACTGCCCATCCCGAGGAAGCGCTGTTTTCGCAAGACATGTCAGACCTGGACTTTCGCAGCTACAGAAACATCAGTGTTTCTAAATGTCGTCAGCTGTCCTTCATGAATTGTCAGTTTATGCAGGGAACGCTTCGGCTACTCACTGACACCCTTCTCCATCACATGCCTGCTGCCCTTGCGCAATGGTCACTCTGCCATGTCGCCAACATCATGCGGCAACCACTTGGAGGCCGAATCTTATGGGCTATGGTGCGATGTATGACTACTGAGCAGTGTGTCAAGCTGTGTGAAACGCTAGAGACATGTGCCAAAGATTGGCCAAACGACTTTTGGTTTCGCATGAACTTGCTTCACCTCTTGTCGCACATGTATTTAAGCGCGACAGACGAAGTGCTGGACCGGTTGGATCCTTTCAGCACTTGGCTGCATCAGCTGTACCAGAAAAGAATGCTGAGCTGGCCAGCGCGCGCGTCATTCGCCGCTGCCATGGCGGCATTTGCACGACACGAGCAGGACCTTACGACTGCCAACGAGCTTTCGCTTCTGTCCTCACTCAGCATGGATGCCCACTTTTGGGTGCGCATTGCGCTTTCACGCGCCATACCCTTGCTGATGGCGTCGAGAAAAACAACCAACTCCTATTCGCTGTATGACGCGATGAAGTGCGTTTTCGAGTTTCCATACAGCGGCAAAACGTCCGTTGGAATCACTACGCTGCTCACACTATCCGCTTTTGCACTGTCGAGCGATCTCTTACTCATCGACGCGGTGTGTGGCATATGCTTGCTGGCGACAGACAAGCAATTGCTTTCACTTGCTCAGCATCTGGTCACCACTGGAGATGCCTACAGTGTCGTGTTTAACACCAAACGCGCGCGTCGCTGTCTGTTCCACGAGTTGACGCGCCATGTCGACATTGACCAATGGCCATGTGCGCTTTTTGGATCACACGACTGTAGCCACTTCGTTCGGCAGTTCCAAGACGAGCTTCTTCTACCTCACATTGCCCATGGAAAAATGGAGACACTAAAAAGCGTGCTCAAGCGCGAGCGTGTCAATTTGTCCGTGCTGTTGAAGCGCAACTTTCCGCAGATAGCTGCGTTGGAACTCGCTGCTTCTCTTCTTCCCATGCACATTCAAAAGAGTGTCGATGCGTTGATGCACGACACGTTTGGCGGGCAACAGCGCAGGTTGCGGAACATGTGTATGCCGGAAATTATTGGCGAATTACTGGGACTGACCTATCTGTCGTTCGAGGATAACAGTTTGGGAAACGAGAGTGCAGAAGTGGACACAAGCCAGGTGATTGCAATGGGCTGTGTGCGTGCTCGTCCAGGATTGCTGCTACAGAAATCAGATGTCCTGCACATTGTAAAGCAGCACTTTGACTTTACCGACGCTCCTGCTTGTTTTCTGCTTTCGCAGATTCTGATAGACGCAGTGATGGAAAAACAAACACAGCCGGAACGGCGGCACTGGAGTGCTAGCTATTTTGCCTTGGTTGCGGCATTCGACACGTCATGCCCCGTTTTGTTTGAGTCCATTCTTCATCAGCTTCTGCTGATAGTGGGATCAGAGTTCACACCGGAGTGCACGATGTTTGTCGAGCTCGTGCTTCCGAAGATGATTCGCCCGTCAATTCGCGTGCAGTTCATGTTGTCCCGGTTGCTACCTGCTGTCCTTGACGATGCCAAGTTTCCGTCGGAGTTTGTGCGTCTCCTGTTTTCCCAGTTGCAGTCAAGTCCTGTTGGGATCAGTGGTGGCGAGATGTTTCTGTTAGCGCATTACCGAGTGCTACTGTCGTCGTGCCATCTGTCAGTTGTTCGGCAGTTCCTTCCGGCGAATGCTGTTTCCACTCCGCAGGACTCTGTCAGCGTGCTCCTAAACACACACCGCTTGCCAGCACCTCTCCTCGCATCCATCGCCACGTCTGTGCTGGAACATCGAGTATCGCTTGCTGAGCCATCTGTTGCTATTAAAGTCTTAGACGCGGTGCTCAGAATGATACGATATGAGCCCGACTGTGTGAACACTCCCGCAGTCGCCAAACTCCTCTGCGAACTCTACCCCAACACTCCGGATGATCATATTTTCCGATTAGACGTGCGAGGCGAGGACGACCGCAATGTCAGAGTTAGCATCCTCGATCGGTTAGCAACACTGCTTCGTGACGGAAACACCCTGGCAGCGTTGAAAGCAACCTACGTGCTTCGATCGCTTTCCCAAGAGTACGCGCATCTATGGCCGCTGTGTGTCGAGAAAGATCTGCTTCAGCTTGTGTGTGCTCCAGACGCGATGGATTGTGCAAGCAGTGCTCCTAGTGCCCCGCTAAAACTGCTCTTCGACGACCTATTGGACACGCGGAAGAAGTTTGAAGAATGGGTGATGATTTTAGCACAGCGGCTTCTGCTCAGTGGACACGAGCTATTTTTCAGACTGCTAACTCCGGTGGCCGCAATCGACGTGCACTTTGCCGAATGGATTATCCCGCGTGCAGTGCTCGGTCTTCTGGAGGTGGAGACACTGAGCAATTCCGAAGTGCGCACAAGGCTGTCGTCATTCTTCCAACACCTGCTCGTGAACGATGGTGACGGGCGGCGTGTGCGCTTAGTGATGAACGTGTGGTCGTATTTGCGACAATTCCTACCCAAGAACTGTAGTATTGCATTGCAATGCTACGACTGGCTGTCCATTGACTGCCGGGTAATGGCGAAGGCGGCGCAGAAGCACGAAGACTACGTCGCCTCTGTATTCTACCTGGAACTGGCCCAAGAGTCTGGAAAAATGGAAAAAGATGATCTGTCGCTTTTTCTAGAGTCTTACCGGTATATTGCCGAACCAGACAGCTTTTACGGCGTTGCTGTTGAATTCGACGACGACTACATCGACCAGAGACTACGCAAGGAAGGCCAGTGGCTGGATCGGTGGATGCTCGCTGAGGGCAGCGAATTGGCATGCGTTGGTGACATGCAGACTGAATCTCTCATCCGCGGCGGGCACTACTCTACCGGCATGAAGTGTCTCCAAAGCTCTTTGGCAAATACTGAGCTCATGCGTGGCATCCAAGCGGAAGCGCTATGGCGTAACCAGCAGTGGTCAGGCGATACGGCTATCGGCGATGTCGCCATCCAGAGCGACATTTTCCATCTCCTCTCAGCTCAAGAAGCCAATCAGCAGTTGGAGTCTCAGATTGCCCACAAATTGATGGTTGAGTTGCCCGCAATGCTCAGCAATCAGTCGCAAAAGATTCACCGTCATTTGCACAGACTCTCTATCGTCCAAGGCCTGAACACCTCGCCAGAGCTACTTCATCCCACTTTTAGCTCGGAGCCCGTGTGGAGGTATATATGTTCTTTACATTGCTGACGCCAGTCTTACTTGGTAGCTTTGAACGCGTAGAGGTGTACCGGTATACGCGCATTGTTGCACTACAGAACCGGATCCGCCGAGCAGGTTCTCAGCACGAGATGGATCGCCTCAATGCATTTAACGCACTGCAGAAGTATGCAGATGTTGCGCGACATTTCGAACGTGTCCAGTTTGCGATCAACGCGACGGCATCCATGAAACGGCTGGCCAATTCTTCGATGGAGCTAAACAGTGTCAAGCTTTCCGAAGCAGAAAACATGTGGCTATTGGGCCAACGGTAGGGATATTCTGGTGCGCTGACATGTGGTGACTTGCGTAGCACTCTGGCCTACCAGCTTCTAAGCAGCCATGTCGCAGCACAGTGTAGAAATCGCGTGGTCAACCTTGAGCACGATAATCTTGGAACACTCCAATTACGCTTGGTAGACTCAGCGAAATTCCCGAACCTGCTGACCACGGGTTCAGGGCATTTGGAGCGCGGCGCTGAAGAGCTTACCTCCTTTGGAGATTATGTCGACCTACCTGCGTCCAGCGACACAATTGCCACACGCTGAACACACATCGAATGCGCACGCGCAATTCGCCACCTTTTGCCATCAACAGCTGAAGGAAATGCAGAAGCATCGCACGGCCATGCTATCACGCATCCGTCAACACAAGCAACAGGAACTTGCTGCGTGTGAGGAGTTGCTGGCCAAAGCGTCGTCAACACGTCATCGAACGCCATTGGAAGCGCAGAAGCGACGCATTCTGCTGCAAATCGCTAATGACAACGAGGAAGATCGGCGTGAGCAAGAGCTTCGTCAAAAGCTTCTAGAAACTGCGATGGAGAGCTTTCTTGTTTGCCTGCACACGTCTAACGCCCATGACTTGGACGTGTTCGCGCTTAGCTCGCTATGGATCGACAATGCAAATTTTGACATAGCCAATACGATCATGCACACGAAGATTGCGAGCGTGCCCTCGTACAAATTCATCCCGCTTGTGTATCAGCTATCGGCACGCATCCAGGAGGGAACTGTCTTGTTTCAGAAAACGCTGCTCCGACTGCTGGAGCGCATGGGCGTCGATCATCCTTTCCACACTCTGTATCAGATCCTGGCGCTGCGCTCTTCAGTACTGGAAAAGCTGTATGGCACGTTTCAGCAGTCTGCAACGTCGGAGCGTGCACGTCACAGCATCGCGAAACAGCTGATCCAGCGCATTTCGATGATGGGACGGGCGGTGGCGGTTGAATGCATGGATCTTCTGTGTCACGCCTACGTTCAGCTTGCGTATGCTCCGATAAAGAAGGACAACAAACTGAACAAGACGCATCCAATCTCGACAGCAGCTAAGATATTGCGAGTTCAGAATTTTGACGTTCCGATCCCCACAGAGCCACTGCCGATATCGCAATCTGGGGTATATGAGGACTTCGAAAGCGTCAAAGGGTTTGAGACGTCGTTTGCTTGCGTCGGCGGGATCAACGTGCCAAAGCTGATCATCTGCCTTGGCAGCCATGGCAACAAGTACCGACAGCTGGTGCGTGCTGCTAGACTCCGCCCGTCTGTCTTACGCGTGTAGGTGAAGAGCAACGACGACCTGCGACAAGACGCGGTAATGCAGCAGGTGTTTGATGTTGTGAATATTCTGTTCACACGAACGCACGAAACACGAAGTCGCAACCTTAAGCTGCAGACATACAAAGTGATCCCGTTCACTCAGCGATCTGGCGTGCTTCAATGGCTGAGCAACACGACACCGTTAGGGAATTACTTGGCGGACGCGCACAAAACGTATCTCTCTGCTTCGTGCTTTGCGATTCACTGACGTCTGCTATCAAACCAGGTATCGCCCGGAAGATTGGACTTCGTCTGAATGCCGGAAGAGCATGCAGGCTGCGCATTCTAAGCAAAACGCCACGGTGTCCACTAAAATGGCTGAATTCGAGAGCGTGCTGACACACTTTCTGCCAGTGTTTCGGCTGTTCTTCTTCGAAAGATATCGGGAACCTGCGGATTGGTAGGACGCTGCTGCTGCTGCTGCTGTACTCCCAGATGTAAATGCGCTGTGCATGGGTGGGGAACAGGTTTGCACGCAGACTCGCATACACACGAAGTGTGGCAGTGTCTTCGATTGTTGGCTATGTGCTTGGCTTAGGCGACCGGCATGCGCAAAACATTCTCATTGACAAGTCTACAGCAGAGGTGGTGCATATTGATCTTGGCATTGCATTCGATCAAGGGAAACTGCTCCCAACGCCAGAGCGTGTACCTTTTCGGCTGACCCAAGACGTGGTGGACGGCATGGGGGTGAACGGTGTTGATGGTGTTTTCCGACGGCAAGTGGTTTCTCTGCTCAAGCCCAAAGCTGATCAAGGACGTATTGTGCGAGGTTAGATGCAGCGAAAAGACATTGCGCGTGCTGATCGACAACCGAGATACGGTGCTGGCTATTCTCGATGTCCTCCGACACGACCCCCTGTATCAATGGGAGATTTCGCCATTGAAAATGAAGCGCATCCAAGACAACTATGAGGAAACGGATGGTGCAGAACTCCAAGGACAGCTAAGGAAACGTGAGCAGAATGTGAACGAAGAGGCTGAGCGTGCACTTAACGTGGTGGATGGTAAATTGAGTACAAATCTTAGCGTGGAGTGTCGGGTGAACGATTTGATTCTTGCAGCGATGTCGCATGAGAATCTTGCGCAAATGTATCCAGGTAGGATTGCCAGCCACTACGCAGCCGCGTGTGCATGTTATTGAGCGACGTGTAGGGTGGCAAGCATGGTGCTAGTAGTGTGTTTGTATTTTTGCACACAGAGCTGACCGGGATGCGTTGTGAGTAGAGCGATGAGCTTTGTATACGCGGTGTGTCAGGGCATGACAGTGTTATTCTGTGTGTACCGCATTCGGTTCAAGAGCGCTGCTTGCAACTGGCTGTGCTCTCGTGTACTTCCTTTCGTATAGAAATCTATGCTGTTTCGACGTGCTGCACGTAGCGGTCGTTTTGTTTAGTTTTTGTCCTCTACCTCCTCCTCTTTGGCATAGTGGTTGCAATGCTGTCATGCCAACACCTTGAAGGTGGAGCATAAAACAAGCCGTTACAAATAGACAGAGCGTGTATTTCATTCTGAACCAAACGATGGAGAGGAGGTGAAGGGCGGTTTCGTCTTTCTTGGGCAGCGCCACCATCAGCACGCGCGTGTCAAAGACGAGCTGCAACGTGTAGACGAGGCAGCTGCGAATTTTTTGCTGCACGCGCCAGTATGTCGCTGTTGGCGGACACACAGGCGTGGACAACAGCCGCTGCACAAGTCATCACACTGCATTTTGGTACCCGTCGAGGATGGGTTGCTGGAGTGAACACCTAGTTTGTAAGCATGATCCAGAAGGCAAAGATTGTGAAGACCACCGACCGATGTTTACCTATGCAATGTTTGGTGACGACGAAACGATTGTCGGCTACAAAGGGCTGAATGTGAAGGTATAGCATGGATGCGCATCCATACTGGCTCAAGTGTGTGCTGTTCCATGGGTGTAGATCTCGTTTGACAAGGGTTCGTTGGACGCGCACGTTCTCATCAAGCACAAGGCAGCACTGCCGGCTGGTCAATGCGACGACATCCTCGAGAAGTTGACACCGTTCCTACATCCAGGCAAGCGCATTGACGGCACCGCGCACACGCGTCTGTGTCCTGTTTCTTATCTTCCACGGCCGGCACAGGGTTCTTCACCGACAGAGCGTTGTTTGACGCACACGTGAAGCAGCAAGCGGAGACATTTCGTCCCTGTGGCACGCTGGTGCATTCTTACACGCGCTCTCATCCCGACGCTGTGATGAATGGGACGGGAGCACACTTTGAGACGTATCGATCGCGTCTCTCTACGCCTGGTTTCCAAGACCTTTACGAACGGCTGAGCATTTTTCCTGCCTTCTTTATTGATGGCGATATGGATGTCGCACTGGATGATCCGCGATGGCATTTCTGGACAGTGTAAGTGATGGTGTGCAGGATGTGACTATTGACATGTGTTCTGTCTTTGTGCATGTCCAGGTACGAGAAGAATGATGACGGCAGCTTCCATACAGTGGGATTTACAGCAGTCTATGAGTTCTACCATCACCCCGAGAAATCGTTGATGCGGATCAGGTAGGGGTGTGGACGTGGACATGTTGTAACGCAGAGATAGCCAGTTCATGATTCTGCCGCATTATCAGATGCAAGGACATGGGGGTGAGACTGCGCCACGCTGCGTGCTTCCATGAGTGCATGGTGTGGATGCTCATATGTTGACAGCCAGACTGTACACGACGGTGATGGACGAGCTGCTGAAAGATGAGCATGTGGTGGAGGTGAATGGTGGGTGGGCGGATGCGGGCTGGGTGACACCGGGTGACACCATGTGTTAGTGGAGGATGCAAACGATGCATTTAGCGATCTGAGGGACAAGTGTGACATGCAGCGACTGCGGGAGGAGGTGGAGCAGCACTTGCCGCCACTAGAAGCGACGCTTTCTGAAGATCTGAGCGACAAGCTGCGTGAGAAGTATCGGCTGAACAAGGTGCGTGGGTGTGTTGTAGTGTGAAGGTGGTGAAACGGGTGTAGCGACAATTGGCACGGTGTGTGGAAATGATTGTACTGAAAGCACGGCGTCCTGATCTAAGCACGACCAAGCATCAGCGCTATCGACTGGGTGTGAAACGGCGACTCTACCGGTTTAACGCGGTAGGTGGTGTGGTGCGGCGCGGTGTGTGTGTGGAGGGAGAGCTGACGGGGTGCAGGACGCGTTGGCGGAGATGCAGCCTGAGGACCGCAAACGGAAACTTGCAGAGACGTATGACGGGGTGTTGCAAGACTACCGACGACTGCTGAATCTGGAGGAGCGACGGTGAAGAAAGGGAAAACAACATCTATTGCCTTGACGTCCACACAAGAAAAACAAACGATAAGCATACGGTGGTGGTGGTGGTGGTGGGGATAAAGATGGAGGGGATAAAGAGGAAGAGAAGGAAATACTAGCAAGCGAGTCTAAAGCATCAAGGTCTTGGGCACACGGCCCGACTTCATGGTGCTGGCCAACCACCAAGGGCGGACGACCAGCACGGTAGGGGCCAGCCAGATGGCAGCCACGATGGCACCATTGCCTTGGCAGGCAGCCTGCAGCTGTTTCACCTCCAGATTCATCCAGGCGCTGATGTTGCTGATGAAGGGGGCGACAGGGGAGTGGGTGGCCAGGCGCTGGACGATGGTGATGATAGTTTGGGAGGTAGCGTTGGCGGTGCAAATGCTCTGAACCACGTGCACGGGCAAGTAGAACTCGAACCCCCACCAGTGGGCACGGACGGAGGCGCGGTCGGTGGGCGGGGCGAGGACGAGGGCGGACACACAGGCGTGGACAACAGCCGCTGCACAAGTCATCACACTGCATTTT
>QZWT01000267.1:0-17528 GCA_004114315.1 Cochlonema odontosperma | reverse complement strand
TGTTCACAGACTGAGGACTAAAGCTGCCTCATATGAAGAGAAATGAGCTGCCTGCTCCCTTGTTGGCTGGTAACGGTACGGTAGCGGTATATAGGGTTGACGAATGTGAGCAATTGGGGAGATCCCAGTTTTTCCCTATCCTACTTTTCTTCTTTCTGTAACCCATTTGGGAAGGGGAAAAAAAGTGGAGCGTGTACGTCTTTCCCTATCGCGCGTGATGAAAAAGGACGTAGATATGAAACCGGGTCAGAGCTTGCCGTAGCCAAAAAGTCAATTCAGGGTGAAAAAGGAGCCGGTTGGAGACAAACCTAAGAGAGTGGCGAAGGGGAACGAGTGATGATCTATCCGAGCCAAAATTAACATCAGCAGGAGGGAGGCGCAACATTGGAAAATGACAGCAGAAGTTAGGGAGGGGTCAAAGGGGTCAGGGACCTGAAACTGACGTAAGGTGAATCGACACGGAGAGAGTGGCACGCGAGAAAGGAGAGATAGAACAATGGAGTTAGGGGGATAAGAAAAAAAAAAAGAGTTCAATTGCTGTAAAAAAGATCGTCGTCATCATCATGCCCCACTAGTGTAGATTAGGATTAGAAACCATAGAAGAATGTCGTAAAAGAAATGCGCCAGCCCCCCGCATTTTTCACGGTTCCTCTTCTTGTTCTTGTAGAAGAAGTCAAGGGAAAGAAAGAAGCAAAGAAGCGATATGACACAGGAGGTGGGGCGGGCCGACAATTTGGCAAGGTTCGTTTCGCATTACGCGCTTTGAGACCTCGAAAGGAGAATCTTTGCAACAAACAAAAACAGGACGCGATCGTTGTTTTGGAGCAATGGGCATTGGGAGGAATGAAAAGACGAAAGCGGTAGAATGAAAAAAGAGGCATTGTTCGCCTTGGTCCCCCGTTCGTTACGCTTGGCACGTCCAGCTGCAGCTGTTCGTTAGTTTTGTTTATCGTACTTGACATCATCATCTGACTGACAGACAGAAAACAGATGAGACGGTCGCTCTACCGCGTTCCCCGCTTTGGTCGCTTTCACAGGTAAGCAAGGACGGGGAAAATTGTGGGGTGGATGCTGGGGGAAACAAAGGCGACAGGGACTTAAACGCTAGAGTTTATCGCAATGGTTCAGCCAGCCCTGCCAGCCAGCCCAGCCCTGCCGACATGGTCAGACGAGAAAATGCGAGAACAACAAAGAATGAACAAAATGAACCGATAGACAAAGAGAGCAGCGACAAACAAACAAACAAACAATGAGAAAAAAGAGAGAGACAGGATGCCGATGCATAAGTGTCCGAAATGACAACACACAGACAGCAGCGGGAAGGGAGAATGACAAATATTATGCCACTCTCTTTATTATGTCCTCCCTGTTCTCTCTGTCCTGCCCTGTCCCCGAGTCCTTCACTCAAGTCTGTGATGTTTACTAGTTGGTTTTTGTGCAACCATGGGCGAATTGGTCCCGTTCTCTCTCTCTTCTTCTTCGCTCTCTCTCACTCTTTTGCCTCTCACCTCCCTTACTTTGCTGTCGCTTGTTTTGGGACTTTGGACGCGAACAAAACAAGAGATGCATTATGCATCCAGACCAGGGACGGCTCTCATCTTTTTTTTGTTTTTTTTTGTTTTTCCCCGTTGTTTATTTGTTGTTTGTCAAAAAAAGAAAACAGAGAGGTACATTCTTCAGAGAGGGATAGAGCAAGTTGATGTGTATATGTAAACACAAATATGTGCAGAGCTGACTCTTTAACACAAGAGATAGAAAGCAGATATATCGTTTTGTTCATTTTAACCCATCTCAGCACAATGGCGAGAAGAGAAAGGGTCCATCGATAATCACGTTATACAGGCGCCAATTGCGAATAATGTAAAAAAACGTGCGTTGATGGAAGCCGTGTATTACAACATGGATGCCACGACGGGTTATGAAAAAAAGGGTAGGAGGCTGAAATAACGTGTGTGGGCAGAAAATGACAACATGGATCAAACAGATGGCGAGAATGACGAACACGTTCGGAGGATATTCGACCACACTTACGCTGAATTAGCTCGGGTACCTTTGTAACCAGGTGGACACTATTGGACTGAAAGAGAAAGAAAAAACAAGAGAGGCGATGAGAGAGAGAGTTGGAGCGAATAGTAGAGAGGGAGGCGAGAAGGTTGACAGAGGGGTGTATGCCAATGAACATAATGAACAGAGAGGACCTCATCAAAGTTAGAGTTTTTTTTTTCTCCTATCTCACTCTCTCCCTTTCTCTCTCTTTTTCTCTCTTCGCTAATTTTTTGTTGTTGTTGTTGTTGTTGCTGTTGTTGCCATTGCCTCTCTCTCGACCAGTGAACCCAATCCCTGTTTTTTGAGTGTGCTCTCAGTGACACTTTTTTTTTTTTTTTTTTTTTTTTTTTTTTTTTGGCTCAGCTGTTGGCTCATAAGAATGAAGGATCCAATGGGGATGAGGGCAAGAAGGGTTGAGTCTAATGATGCCATTCGTTTTCATAAACAGGCTTTTATGCTCTATCTCCTCTCTGCCTGCGGAATATTAAGATGAAAACAAAAAAAAAAAGGTACGCTTCCAAATACTGCAGTGATCTCAACTCAGCTCAGAAATGAAAAAAAGAACAGAGAGTGAGAGATCCAGTGTTTACATTTTTTTTTTTTGCTGTTATGGTTAGCCTCTCATCCTCTCTCACCTCCACTGTCTCTTGTCATCGCTTTTGAAGAAGCTCGATGATTGGTTCCATTAGCTTTTTCTTGTCCTACTTCTCCACAAGAAAAGCTTCTTGCTGAACTCTGGGTAAACGGTAAGCCAACAAAGAGATCTACTGGAGGAATACCCCTGAAAAACAAAAACATAAACATGAACATAAACATAAACATAAACAAACCTGTTCTTTGAAACTGTCCTAGCGAACGGGAGATAATCTCTTTCCCTTCATTCCCTCGGCTCATCTATCGATCTCGCAATGCATCGCTTGGACCTTTTCATTTCTGTTTTTTTTTCTCTGGTATGCAGGCGAGAAAGATATGAAAAGAAAAAAAAACGGGAAATGAACAGATGACCCCTCTTTGATTCTTCTCCCGCAGACAGAGCTCCTTTCATATCTTGTACGCCAATGCGATCTGTTGGGGAAAGGGGTGAGCTCTCCTGCATGCCTTAATTCTTTTTTTGGGATCGTCTGCCTCTCTCTCCAGAAATATTGCACTGGCCTCTTCAATTGACTCTGAACTGCAACAGATTCCTTCCGTCTCAATGCTCAATATGTGTCGTTTTTCTTTAGGCATTGAGACACAGCCAGACATCATATTATTCTCCAAAAGCGAAACAATGTCTGTTCGACGGCTGTTCTCAAAGCAACCCTCACAGCCTGCCTTAATCCCTCCTCCCTCCTGTGCTGTATGTCAACACGTTCCATTTTTTTCGTAGCCAAATTCAATAGAGACAAAAGCTATTACTCACAAAAAATGATAGGAGCAGAGAAAGGACCGACAAAAGAAAAGCCGATTCATCATTAGGCAAACAAGAGTCTCATACATGACTTTTTTCTGTCTAGGATCGGAACTGCAAAGGCAAACTAAAAAGAATGATGAGTGAGCATTGGTTCTATGAATGAAAGAGGGCTTCCTTTTCAAATTCCTTTTCATAGGTGTCTAATGCTTCGAGCGATTGCGGAGACAAAAATGAAGAAATAAGAGTGGCAATGGGAATGGGTTATTCTTTGGTCATTTCATTCTTTGGCCGTATGTATCAATTAACCGAAGCGGAGAGGATGGTGGGTGCTGTCAGGAGAAGCAAAGGAACCATGCAATAAACAAATCGACAGCAGGGAACCACAGGACGAGACACAGCGATAAAACACACTTACAAACCTACGCGCAGTTTATGGCAGCCTAACACGCTCTGGTATTGAACTTTGCTTTTATTTTTCGAGATCCTACTATCCCATTAATATCACACTCAGCTTACTGCAGCAGGACTAATGGGCAAAAATATTTTATGCATGGTTGGAAAGGCGATATGGTTTTACTTTCGCTTTATGACGCAGGACATCAATGGCCAAAGCATGAAGAACAAGTGAACATACTCGAAGAGGAGAATAGGCCGAAGAGCCAAAGGTAAAAATTGAATGGAGGGAAGGGTGAGGGACGGAGCCCAACTTGAGTTCCTTTTTTCCGCGAGTGTGCCTGCACCTGTGTCTGGAGGTAATGTTTATCTTTAACAAGCAGCTAAGACGATGGTAAGAAGGTCCAAGAGGAAGCAGAGAAAAGAATTGGAACCAACCATGGAGAGAAATGAAAGGTGTAACTGTCGGAGACTAGGAAAAGGTTAACCGAATATCCACATCCATACACACTTCTTTTTCCCTTCAACACCTTCTGTCCTACCTACCCTGTGAACCCCTGAAGTGGACTAGCGGGAAATACGTTTTCCCCCTCAGCGATCTATGAACCATGGGCCACCATTGGTGCACCTTGCATTTCGCCCTTTTTCAGTTGTTTTTTTTTTGCTTTTGACTATATGCTAGAGAAGGAGCAAAAGATTCTCTGGACAATTCTCCGCCATATTCGTGATCAGAGGAGTGAGTGTGTAAGTTGCAAGCAGCTATTCACCGGTGAGTAAGAGAGGGAGTTCGTCTGCCTTTGAAAAATGGGCAGAACGTAAATTTCTATCGAGGTTGCGACGATGCCATGGGTTAAGTTGGTCACCATAGGCGACGAAGTTTCCCCAGTAACCAATAGTAGGAGCAAACGGCCTATCAGAGTCCAAGGTCCATCCCGCTTCCTTTCTTGAGTTCTTCTTCCTCAGCGTTTGTTACCCCTCACTTTTTGTTACCCCTCACTTTTCTTGGTTCCCTTTCTCACATATCCACACCCCATGCTAAGCACCTTCAAATTGGGTTTTTGTTTGTGATAATGCAACGCCTTAAGTAAACCTTGACGTACTTACTGCTCAGGTATGAGTCTCTGTAATGGAACTCCTTTCTTCCGTTGACGACCTTTACCGGAGTATTTTGTGAGAATCTCCTTGATTAAAGTTTTCTTCTTGTTTTGAATCTTGTCAAGTCTTCCTTTTCCCAAAGGACTGGTTTGTCAGTCTCTAAGTAAGTAGCAACGGGTCCCAGTCCTAGTGCCAGTCCTGGCTGATTACTGTCTCCCTTTTCTCCTTTTGTTTCCTACCCGCCGTGCAGCTTTCTGCACTAGCATTTGAATAATACCCCGACATACACGAAGGAACATTCGACAAATATATATAAAAAAATAAAAAATAAAAGTTACTGGTGCCGCTCAGTAACTATCTCACTTGGGAGTTACACGAATCTGTGAAAGAGAGCTTGGAAAGAACGTGGAGAGTGAGAAGAAGGGAAGGGTAAAGAACGTGAAGAAATATGATTGCATAGGGAGAGGATCGGGTTGCATTGATGAGGAAGTAATAGGATCGTGAAGGGTCCACAGATCAAGGAGCAAGGGGAGTGTTGATGAACAATAATAAAATGTAGGAAATGCAAATCTCACTAGATACGCGCTTTATTTCTACGATTCTCCATGACCTTCAAAGGGCGGACACGGAGACGGTGTTCATGGAAAGGCTGAATACCAAGGCGAGCCTTCATTCCCCTCAGACCTGGATGGTTCTTATCAATCTTCTTTTGCTTCTCGTTCAATTCCTTTACCATCTCAACACACGATCCAGATCCACAGGTGCCCTGGTGCTTCTGTTGACAGGCCGGGCAAGAGATCATCAACAAGTTACAAGCCATATTGGAGCAGTTCGAGTACGTGTCACAAGCAGTGCCGCAGATATGACACGTCGCCAAGACTTCGTCCGTGATGGGTTCTCCAAGACGCTTGTCGAACGTAAAGTTTTTGCCCTTGTAGATTGATTTGACCTCTTCCTCACCGCGACCCTCTGCAACGTGTTGTTCTCGCTGGTCTTGGATGTAGCGCCCGTAGGCGGTGACGCCTCCACGAAGCATCTTGACAGACTTGAATCCGTTCGACTTGAGAAGCGCGCCTGAGCGGGTACAGCGGATTCCTCCGGTGCAGTACATGTAGATCTCTTGGTCCTCCTTGCCCTTGCAGATATCCAGCATCGCGTCCACGTTCTCCTTGAACGTCGTGACATCTGGGCGGATCGCATGCTCGAAATGTCCGATTGAGCTGTTTATGTGAACAGGTACAAAAGAAAAGAAAAGAGGTATGTGTTAGCAAGTACATTCGTACAAAAAAGGTCATTGATGCGAGACAGAAACGACTGCCATTTAAAGAGGAGTCCGAGAGGTACCTTTCATAGTGGTTTCTCATGTCGATTAGGATGGGAGGTGTTGTTTGGGAAGACAACTCTTTGTGCCACTCCTCGGGTGTCAGGTATGTTGGCTCGTTGTAGATATCAAAAGTGCTATTGTCAATCCCATCCGCCACCAACTTTTGCAAGTAAAGAGAACATGACCAAAACCGAATTAGTAGGAGTGTAACCGTCAATTCAAAAAAATAGCCCTAATGTTGAGTAACCACACGAACTAGCCAGCTTAAAAAGGTACGCCTCAGCCCCGAGTTCGAAAGAAACAATACCTGGCCTTTGATTCGGACGTGCAACTTCTTGAAAGCCTTGCCCTCGGACATGGCAGGGTTGAAGCGGATCTTGTCAAAGATGGGCCAATGGGTGGAGTAATAGTCCTTAAAGTCCTCTACCCGATCCTTGGGACAGCTGATCTGGGCGTTAATACCCTCGGACGAGACGTAGATTCTTCCCACGACATCCATGGCGCGGAGGTCTGTGAGGAAAAAGTACTGGATCTTCAAGAGATCTTCCTTGTGGGGGATGGGTCGGAACTGGTAATAGGAGAGGGTAACATAGTCCTTGGAGGGTGGGTGAGGGGTTCTTTGGATGTAGTCACGCAAAAGTCGAGCGTTGACCTTAACCAGCCCGTCGGCCCCTTCAAATCCGAGAGGCGACTGGACTTTGATATTTCCATCCGGGAAGACCTGACTGTGTGGAGATGAAGGAGAGGGAGGAGAATAAGCAGGAAGACGCTTGCTGGATGGTTTTGTGGATAGGGCAGATTCGGGTCCTATGGTCGAGGCAGAGTGGAGCGTCCTGAACAAGGAGGGTGTTGAATAGAGGAGACTGTTGTTACTGCTCGTTGCCCGAGAGAAAAGTGTGAAGGCTGGCTGGCCCGGTATGGGTTGGTGTGAGAGTGAAGAAGCAACGGTGGACAAGCGGGTTCTGAGTGAGTTGAAGAGGTGGCGAGTAGAGAGGGGTGAGGAGGCGATGAGCGCCCGTGAATGAGTTGCGGCGAGCATGGGTTCGGCAATGGGTGAAGTTAGAAAGGAGACAGACAGGGCAGCTTAAGAAAAAATGTTTACCTCGTTTTGTGACTGGTAAACCTTAAGGCAACTGGCCGAGGTCGATCCTACTCCAGGCACCAGCATAAACCTCTATGTCTCTGATTGCGATGTTGAACAGTTCCCCATAGCTGATAGGCGGTTGCTGTAGAGGCTATATGTTCAAAGACAACAACGACTTCTTTTACTCCACTTGCAGCTCGAATGGTAAAGCGTAAGTGCAATAAACAAAGCAAAGGAGAGAGAGAGAGAGAAAGAGAGAGAGAGAAAGAGAGAGAGTAGTTAGGAGTAGAAAGGACTTAAGTGGGGGGCTATTGACAGATGAAGGGAGAAGAAGATGAATTGGGCTGGAACAAGTACGTGCATAACTCCTCACCTTTTTTAGTACATTAGATTTCGAGGCCCTCAACCTGACCCCTCACTTCACTCTCTACTCAACCCTGCACCCTTCTTTCCTCTTTTCCTCGACACACACTCCTTTGTCGCCACTTATCCACATACACATACACATACACATACACAGAGAGAAAAAAAGTACTAGACTTTGACTCACCTCGACTCTTGCACACCGCACACCACTAATACCGCCATTTAATACCTCAACGCACCAAACACCCGCAACACCACCCACACAACCAGTACCACCACCAGCAGAGAAGGGCTACAACTCAATATGGACCCCAAGACAGTGGTACATAGCATTGTACCCTACTGCGTTTAAAGAAAATGCGGTTCCACGTTTTATTCCTGTGTACACGCACGCCTAACGCTGTTATGCTTTATTTCGTTGTTTTTTTTATTATTGTGAACGGGACCCTCTTAGGAAATGGATGATGACCAAAAGCTGGAAGATGTCCGGAAGCGACTTCAAAAGGAAAAGGAAATCAAGGCAGCGACGATGAAACTACGGGATTTTCAAACGAGTGACGCCGCCAAAGCAGCATGCGACGCCACGATGGAGGAATCCCAGCAGAGAATCAACTACTTCCAAAACGAGTTCGACAAACTCCAGCTGAAGAAACAACAGGAGAACTCGACAAAGGTTGCCCGGACTCATATCCCTATTACTCTGCCGAGTCTTGAGAACGCTCCCCCGATGTTCAAGGCCGGGTTCGAGAGCAGTCGTGGAGGCTCGTATCAATCAACATCGTCTTTGTCGGATAACAATAGTAATAATCGGATGGGCCCTAGTCGGAACAACTCCATAACGAGTTCACACTACCGAGAGGACTTTATCTCCAGTCGGCCCTTGTCCACCGTCGGTAAGTCCAGTTCTCTTTCTAAGCACCTAGTGGGTTGTCTTTGTTTTTTCATTCGAAGATGGTGAAAGGGATGTGATTGGAGCAGCCTTTTTCATCCGAAAAGGCAAGGCAGGGGAAGATAAGGCAGGTGAGGAGAAGGCAAGGGAGGGAGGTCGTTGACACGCTTGTTGTTTCATTATCATCTTGTCCCCGTGTGAGCTCAACTGACAATCGCTCCAAAGGGAGTAGGGTCGACGCACGCCATCGTGGGAGGGAGGTACAGAGACCATGAGGCGCAAGGGTGGGCTGTGCGATTGTACAAAGGACCGAAAGCGCCAATTGCATGCTTAAAAAAACACACGATGAGCTTTTTGATTATTAACCCATGTCATTTTCCTATTGCGCTCTCGCTTATTGCTTTAATTCAGATCTTTTGAAGGCCCCGACTCCGATTACTGCCAAAAAGGTCACCTTCAAGCTGCGCGAGCTGGCCTACAAACTGGACATTGAGAAGAAGGTCAAGGTCGCGTCAGAGAGGCTGGAGCAATTGGGCATGTCCGCCAAAGATGGCAACGTCGAGAGTAGCGAGCGAGTTGTCCTATTGAAGCGAGCTCTTCAAAAGTATCAAGGACTATATATCCCTGGCCAAGGTATGTTCTTTTTCGAGTGCTGACTCTATTCGCAAACTTTACGCAGTACCATGTCATCAAACTAACAGTTAATAATAACGGTACCCTTGGCATTTCAGGAGAAGACGATATCACCAGCTCTCCTGGAACAGCACTGAGGCGACCCATGACCGGTACTCTGTATGTCCGTATCGGTGGTATCCGACACCAGAACAATGCGCCCACACGTAACTCGAGACCAGCAGAATCAATGGCGTGCATCAAAATCGACGGAGCTACAAGATCAAAGACCAGGATGGCTCGGAACGGCCACAATGGCATTCGCTGGAACGAGGAGTTTGAGGTACCGGTCACCAAGGCCAGTGAGATCGAAATCGCTGTCTTTGACAGACCTGACCATGTGCCTGTACCCATCGGCATGTTCTGGCTCAAGATTTCAGACTTAGTGGAGGAACTCCGTAGGAAGAAGGTTGAGGCCGACAATGATGCCGCCTGGGTGGCTGCAAATGTACAGGATATTGTGTCAAGAACCCCCACCATCCGGCCTGGAACAGGACCTCTAGGCGACAATCCAATCAATGGTGTCGAAGGCATTGAATCCTGGTGGGATCTAGAGCCCATCGGACAAATCAACCTCAAATTCAATTTTGGTAAGTATTCTTGGCTGCGACTTATGGTCAAGGCTTGTGTTACGTTCGCAGAATCAGGGCACTTCGCCTTCCACGAGGCGAACTAATATGAAATGTTGCAATGTGATGTTTATAGTTAAAGATGTAGCTCTTCGCAAGCGGCCATCCAAGCTGGGACGTCAGGGCGCCGTTCGTAAACGCAAGGATGAGGTTCGCGAAATCCAAGGACACAAGTTCGTGCCACAGAAATTCTTCCAGATTATGTGCTGTGCACTCTGTACCGAGCTGTTCACTGGAAAGGGGGCTCAATGTGAAGGCAAGTTGTCAAGGGCATAGGCAACGATCTATTTCTTACAGATGAATGGTTGTGCAGAGACAGAGACCCCGCAGGCTTACGTGATGTTGTTTATTTATCACTATGTAGATTGCAAATTCACTTGCCACCAAAAATGCGCCGAAAAAGTGTTTATCAAGTGCATCTCTTCCAAGAACGTGGAAGATCCAGACGAGGCTAAGTTTGCTCACCGCATTCCTCACCGTTTCGAGACCTTTACCAATCTGTCACCTACGTGGTGCTCGCACTGCGGTCATATGTTGACTTTTGGACGTCGGCACAAGAAGTGTACAGGTATGTTGTTGCACGGACAGTAAAGCAGCGTCAACAGACCGTGTTCGTGAAAACTGTATTAACCCTGCCAATACTTCGATTTTTTTCCTTACGCATAGAGTGTCCTGTGGTTGCTCATGACGGATGCAGTGACTTGGTGCCGAACCATTGCGGCATGCCGGCGGAAACGGCCAACAAGCTCATGGAGGAGATACGACGACGCAATCCCAGCGGTCGAGCGCCACTGACGCCCACAAAACCAAGCAAACCATTGCCGTCTGAGCCCCAAGACCAAAAGCCAGCTACTTCTAGACCAGTACCGCAGATTCCTCAGTACGATCGACCAACTCTCCCTAGCAGAAAAGACAACCTGCAACCTATCTCGCCCGTAGTTGACGCCGACCAGACGCGATTGCAGCAGCAGATGCAACAGCTCCATATACAGCAGCAACAGCAGGAACTCGATCACTATCAGCGCAAGTTGGAGCAGCAGCGTTTTCTTGAACAGCAGCAGCAGAAGCAGCTCTACGAACAACAGCAGATTCAACAGCAGCAGCAGGAACTTGATCACTACCAGCGCAAAATGGAGCAGCAGCGTTATATTGAGCAGCAGCAAAAGCAACTCCACGAGCAGGAACAGCTAAAGCAGCAACAGCTCCAACAACAGCAGCTGCTTCAGCAGCAGCAACAGCAAAAGCAGCAAATGGAAGCAGAGCGGGCAAGCCGGCAGCAGCAGGAGAAGGCACTGTTGGAGGATAAGTTCAGGAATGAACAGGCTCGATTGGAGCAGCTTCGGATCGAGCAGGAGAGGAGACAGCCAAAGACGGCGACACCATCGACAGTTCCCATTTTGCTTGAGCAGGCTCAGCGGCCGCTTGTGATGCCAAAGGCACATGTCCCGACGTTGAAAATCGTCAACAAGCAGAGCGCCAAGCCCATGAAGAAGTATGGCCTGAACGATTTCCACTTTTTGGCTGTACTCGGCAAGGGGAACTTTGGAAAGGTCATGCTGGCCGAGGATAAGAAGGACGGAGCCGTGTATGCCATCAAGGCCTTAAAGAAGGAGTCCATCGTCAAGTCGGATGAAATCGAAAGGTAGGTCGTCCACTGCACCCATTTTTGTTGCTGAAGAGGAGTATGCCATTCGGCGCGTTGTCTTTGAATTGAAGATCTGACATCGTGTTTATTCTTTCATGACTCTAGTGCTCGTTCTGAAAAGAGAATCTACCAGGTGGCCAACAAGGAGCGCCATCCCTTCTTGACGACGCTGCACTCCTGCTTCCAAACAGATACTCGTCTCTACTTTGTCATGGAATACGTGCAGGGAGGCGATCTGATGATGCATATCCAAAAGGACAAGCGCTTTGGCGAACACCGAGCCAAGTTTTACGGGTGCGAGGTTCTCCTGGCTCTCCAGTACTTCCACGAGAACGACATTGTCTACCGGTGAGCTACATGCCTCTGATAGCACGTTTCATGCTCAAATGGATATGATTGACGCACATACTAACGTGTTCACCACTTCTCTTTAATGTTTTAGTGATTTGAAGTTGGACAACATCTTGCTATCGCTAGATGGTCACATCAAGATTGGAGACTATGGTCTGTGCAAGGAGAACATGCCCTATGGCGCCACCACTCACACCATCTGTGGGACACCCGAGTTTATGGCCCCCGAGATCTTGGAGGAGCAGCCCTATGACCGCGCTGTTGACTGGTGGGCGTACGGAGTCCTGATGTACGAGATGTTGTTGGGCCGAGCTCCATTCTCGGGAGAGGAGGAAGATGATATCTATGACTCTATCTTGGAAGATGAACCATTATACCCCCAAGGCTTTGGACGTCACGAGCAAGCTCTTCTTCAATCTGTACGTTCTTCTCGTCAGTGCTTTTGAAATTGATTGCTTTGAGCCTTATGACATTGTTGCGCTATATTAGATGTACTAACTCAGTATGACTCTCTTTTTATCTTGATGAAAAGTTGCTGGTGAAGGTTCCTACTAATCGCTTGGGATCTGGACCTACGGACGCCGAGGAGATCAAGGCACACGCGTACTTCCGCAACGTGAACTTTGATGACGTCTACCACAAGCGGATCCGACCACCCTTCCTGCCCAAGGTGACGTCCAAGACGGATGTGTCCAACTTTGACACCGAGTTCACGAGCGAGACACCGGGCGAGACGCCGACGGATTACCGCTTGGATAAAGTTGAGCAGGATCTTTTCAAGGGGTTCTCGTATGTCTCTCCCTGGGCGCAGCCATCATAAGCGACAGTTATTTTGTGAAGGAAGGAAATAAACAGTCATGTTGTTGTTTTACTGCTTTTTTTTTTTTTTTTTTTTTTTTTTTTTTTTTTTTTTTTTTTTTTCTTTCTTTTTTTTCTTACGCTCTCTGAATTCACCATTCATCAACTCATTCATAACCACCATCATGGCGCGTAAAAGTAAGTTGACCTGCTTTAACAAAAAGCCCTGGACGGGGACTCCAAGGACAAGAAAATTGATACGCTACCATGCTGAATAGATCTTATTAAGTCCCCTGAAAAAAATACACAAGACATCAATGGTCAGTAGCTAACACTTAGTATCGTCCAATATTATAGATATTATCTCGAGCCACGGAGTCGTCGAGAGTGTGTATGGCGAATCCCTCGGTCAGCAGGGCAGAGTCCTAGGATCTAAAATTATCCGCGCCGAGAACAAGAAGACTCAAGCCAACTTCTCCACTGCCCCAGAATCAGGATCAGGAGCGGCAAAGGCAAAGAAGAACAACAAGAAGAAAAAGGGTGCCAACAAGGGCAAATCGGGAGCAGCAGGAGCAGGAGGAGCCAATGGAAAGAAGGCAGGAGGAGCAAACGAGCCTCAGGTTTTGGACCCGGCGGCAATCAAGAAGCGTCAGAGAAAGGCCAAGGAAGCTTTCCGGTCTGGACGCGTCTTACTGGAGAAGCTTGTTGAGGGGTCGGATCTGGTGCTTGTTGTTCTGGATGCTAGGGACCCTCAGCGTTGTCGATCAACGTTTTTGGAGCGGTTGGTCAAGGAGTCGGGCAAGAGTCTAGTGTTTGTCTTGAATAAGACTGGTAAGAGGATCTCGATAAGAGTTTCTGTGGTTCGTTGTGAAGGGTTATTTATGGATTGTAGTTCATTGAAAGAGAGAAAATGTGCGGTCCTAATTATTGACTCTTGTACTTTCTAGATTTGGTGCCGAGGCATAATGTGGAGCGGTGGTTAGAAGTCCTGCGCCAGGAACACGCAGCTGTGGCATTCAATGCTGTAGCAGAGTCACCTAGCAGCAGCGCCGACGCGCTCGCCCAACTCGTGAAAGCCCAAGCCACCACCTCTAGCGACAACACCAAACCATCAATCACAGTCGGAATCGTAGGCTTCCCCAGCGTCGGTCGCACATCCGTCCTCCGATCCCTCCGACAGTCCAAGGAGCTTACATCCAACAGTAGTACTGTCAAGTTCTATGTTAACCTGGGAGCACTCTTGAACAAGGGCGGTCACGGACCCATCGACTCGATGCTCAGATCCAAGCTCCTCCCCGGAGAGGACCTCGTCGCCGCTACAGCCTCGATCCTCATGCGGTGTAAACAACAAACCCTCATGATCACCTATTCCGTCCCGCGGTTTGATACCGGGCTCGAATGTTTGGCAGCCCTCGCAAGACAGCAAGGACATTTGTTCAAAGGTGGAGTTCCAGATACTTTGACTACTGCAAGGTCATTCCTGAGAGAGTTGAGTTCTGGAAAATCGCCTTTCTTTACCAACCCTCCTGCTATAAAGAGGGCGATGGAAGCGGTTGGGTATGGACTGAGTGCAGAGGACGATGGGTTTGTGTTGGACGAGATGGTGTTTTCGGGTGAGACAACGGGGTTCTCGTTTGCGCTTGCTGCTCAGAAGGGGGTGGAGGAGGATCCGGAAGATAGTGGTGATGAGGTGGAAGACGAGGAAGAAGAGGCGCCTATGTTGGTCTCAGCTGCTAAGGAGAAGCAGAGAGTTGCTCCAGAGCCGGTTATGGGTGATGAGGATGAAGACACGGACGAGGAAGAGGAGGAAGAGGAGGAGATCGCTCCTATCACGACGAAACGCGTTGCAAAATCTGCGCCTGTCCAGAAACGACCTGTCAAGAAGGCCAAGAAGTCTGTAGCTAGCGTTGAAGAAGATGGCAACGCGCCTTACGCCTTTGGCGAGTTTGCATAATTCAATCGCTAACTCACCCATTAAAACCTGCACACCCTCTTCATTTGTTTATTTGTATGTTGTTTGTTTCATGAAAAAATTCATTCTGTCTTTTCTTTATCCCTTTGAGCGTTAGACGGGCAAATTTGCCTGTTAAAAACTTTTTAGCCATGTTTTTTTACATTATCTCGACAATTGCTTAAGCCGCACCCCCCCTCTTTCTAAGCTCAAATGAAAGGGTGGAAAAAAACACACCAGCGACGACGATTGCCATCACTCGCCCAGCTCTCATCAAGCATAATTTGTCAACTTATTACTCCCATGCCGCAATGAACAGCTCATCTTTCGCAACACTAATTGCTGGAGTTCGAACAAAAAAATTTGCACTGATGTAGTACAGGAAAACAAAAAATGACGGGCAAATTTGCCAGTTATCCTTTACAGACGAAGGGATACAGTTTTTGATATCTACATAACTCGCTCTTTTCGATCTGTCCATGCTCATCCATCTTCCTTCAAAGAGGAGCAATCTACTTGGTCCTAATGGTAACGGAGCCATCTTCACAACCAAAGTAAGCAACCTCAGCCATGTTACAGAACAATCCAACCTCAACAACACCAGTGATCAACTTGATGTCCCTCAAGCACTTGACGGGGTCGTGGATGAGTCCGAAAGGAGCATCGATAATGAAGTTGCCATTGTCGGTGACGACGGGGCCAGCCTTGGCGACAGCCATGCGCAACTTGGCGTCCTTAGATCCTTGCTCCTGAAGCTTCTTGAGAACTGCTTTCCATGCGAATGGGACGACCTCGACTGGGACACCCTTCAACCACTATTTTGGGTGGAGAGAAAAAAAAATGCGGAGAGATTTTTGTTTTGGTGTGAGTCAACGAAAACACGAAGCAATTTTTTTTTTTTCGGCGGCCATGCAAAAATCCGGATCACTCTTCTCTTTTCTTCATATATGCAACAAAAAAAACGGTACCTGCTCACCAAGGACCTTGGAGTCCTTGCGGTAATCGGCAACAATGACAAACTTCTTGGCAGCTTCGGCGACAACCTTCTCCTGGAGGTGGGCAGCTCCACCGCCCTTGATGGCGTTCAACTGTGCGTCGACCTCATCTGCTCCATCAATCGTCACATCGATATCTGGGTACCTATTTTACACGCAGAAGTAACAACAACAGCAGAAAAAGAAGGTAAATAAACAATGGACAGGCCCGACGAAGAAAGCACATGAAAGATGACCTTCCTTCTCCAAAAGTAGCTCCCCGCTTTTAGGTCTCCGATCTGTTCTTTTGCTTTGGTTCCTTTTCGGAGTAACAAGCTCCTGTGAGAAGTAGTCCGAGGTCCGAGGTTGTTGACAGGAATTGTTGATGAGGAAGAATGAATCGTGTGAAGAAATGGCCCTGGGATCCCAGTTTTAAAAAGTATGAACACGGAGAAGTAGGCAAAAGCTATCTATATTTGAGTGGCCTCCAATTTTCACGAGGCTTCGGGTCTGTTGATCTGTTGTGGGTCGACCTTCAATCCTCCTTCTCGATGATTATCTCCTATGCAGCCCTGGTTGATGTACTGGTCACTCCTACGCTTTTTTCCTTGGAACAATCATCCACATTTATCACGACTGAATAAAATAGACCCTCAGCCCAATGCCGTCCAGGATCGTGAGAATAACTAAACATCCACCCATGCAAGCAACAAAAGAAAACTTACTGCTCAACGTCACCAACAGTAAGACCACCATCCAACAAGAGTCCACGGGACTGGAACGAAGTAGGGATAAAGACGGTCTTGGCGTTCAACTCGGGGTCGCGCTGGAGAAGACGCGCAACGACATGGACGACAGTCGATCCGGAACCGACTCCAATGACCCTGTGGGTGGGGAGGACATGCTCGTCGACGGCCTGGTAGGCGGCCTTTTGCTTTGCTTGTTCGATGAGGGAAGACATTTTGGGGTATGTAGTTGGGGTTGAGGGAGAGGGTCTGAAGTTGGAAGTGGCGATTGAATGAGAGAGGAGGAGAGGAGAGAGAGAAGAAAGAGGAGTGGAAAAAAATATAAGGGAATGGGGAGGCGTGATTCTGCAACGAGGCAACGTGCGAAACATTGACGTGTTTGGTGACAAAGAGTTTTAAAAAAAAAAAAAACCAGCCCCGTCCTTCACAAAGTTCACAGTTCACTGTAAAAAACAGTAAAAAAAACGATCTCTTGATCAGCCACAAAAATCAAAAGATAATTCCCAGTCCGGGGATCGAACCCGGGCCTTGTCGGTGAGAGCGACAAATCCTGACCACTGGACCAACTAGGAACTTGTATTGTTCGAGAGTGGTTTTCTGTGATTTACATCAATTTAATACACGCCACCAATATTTGATTGACCGAAATTTGGTGGCAAAAACCCTGGCAACCCCTCTTTTTTCTTTTTCGCGTGGGAGCAGACCCAGGGCGGGGGGCGGGCGAGCCCACCATAATGGTAAAGCTTCCCCCTCTCAGCGCGAGGGTCGTGGGTTCAGACCTACGAAGACACGCTCAATTAGGATTTGACGGTATTGCGCTAGCCTCCCCCTGTCCAGGAGGCCTGAGATGAAATAATTCTCAGATGCAAAATGCATGGACAGAGTGAGTATGCCCACTATATGGCTACGTTAACCTGGTGATGAGCCAGTCTGAATGCCGTGTGGAGCCAGCCAAATCGGCGGACCGCTTAGACAAACCTTTCAGTGTTCTAGTACATTCTGTCGGGTAACCGGCTTCTTGCACAAGCATACTAAAATGCCTCTGTGCAAAGTACGCGCACCTAGTTTAGACATTAGATAACAAATATCGTGTACTGCACAAGATAGGCCAATTGTCAGAGGCAATTCTAGGAATAAAAAAAAAAAAAAAAAAAAAAAAAAAAAAAAAAAAA
>QZWT01000266.1:0-17538 GCA_004114315.1 Cochlonema odontosperma | reverse complement strand
ACACATCCAACACGGACACTTGAGCGGGAAGTGCAGTGGGGCGTGCACTGGCCCGAGGAGATGGAAATCCAGAAACTGACAGAGACACGCGCGAAAGACGAGGAAGCACTCGCCCTTTTCACCCAGCAGTTCCACGCTCTCTACGAGGACCATTATTTGGCGGCACAGGAAGTGCTCCATGCTACAGAGCTGACTGAAGCACAGCTCACCGCAAGTGTCGCGTCAATGCGTGCACAGCTGCTTGCTGCAGAAACACAGCTGGCAGAGACACGCGCGCAAGGAGAACGCGAACGCGCGCAACAGCAACACACACTCACCGAACTGGCCCAGCTGGACTATGAGAAAAGCGTGTTGGCGGACAAGACCAGCGTGTTGAGCGGGCATGTGCAGACATCGCAGTCGCGTGCCACCGCCTATCGAGACCAGCTGACAGCGCTGCAAGCAGAGCGAGAAGCACTGCTGCGCGCACATCACATGCACCCCATGCCTGCATCTGAGGACAGCGCGTCGGATATGATCATGGATTCGGATCAAGAGCCAGGTGGCCCTGCAGCACTGCCCCCTCCCGTGCTTGAGCGTGAAGAGGCACTGCAGCGAGAACGAGAACTGCGTGCGAAAATAGCTGCCACGCGCAAGCTGATTGCCGCGCAAATGGCACACCCATCCGGCTCACCGCGCTCAGGGCCTGCTCAGCACATCCAGCAAGCACATGCTCAGAAAACATCAGACATAGTCATTCCCATCTCCATCCCCATCACACCTAACGCATTGGCCAAAATGCTTTCCCACAGTGCGAACAATGCCACGCACGAACAGTCGCAGAAAGCACTCCTCTCCTCCATCACATCCACGACAGCTGTTACGACAGCTGTTTCCGAACTGAAACAGATTATGGATGACTACGATGCACAAGAACAACCTGCAATAGCAGAGGCGCCTGCTGAGACATCGGAAAGGGAGGCGAGTGACGTACCGCCCCTCCCCCTGCCACACAGCACTGTGCTCGATGTGCAGGTGCTCTCCAACCATACTGTCGTACTGCGGCATCTGCTTTTGCTTCCAGAAGATGTCGCGCCGCTTCGACACAGCGCTGCACACAACGACACTTCTGCCGCTGTCACGAGCAATGCACAGTCGGCAGCGTGTAAGAACACGGATGTGGAGCACAAGAGTGTCGCCGCATCACTTCCTCAAACAACACCTACTGCCGCATGGAACGGAGCATCTCCATTACACTTTACCCCATATCGATCACCACTACGCTCCATGCGGGCTTATCGCGTTGCCTCTACCTCGCAACTGTTTTCGGAAAATACACATTTGATGTCTAAGAGTTGGAGCACCAGTATCGATCCGACCAAGCGGTGGTGTCAGTTTGAGAGCGGGGGCGGGGTGTGTGGTGATTCCGAATGCCGATCCCAGCACTCCCGGGACATCGAATGGTCCCCGGAAGACGGTGTCAAGGAGTTCTACAAACTGGCGTTGAGCGCGTTGCCTGCGCTTGGAGAGCCGGACAACAAGGCATTTCGCAGCCAAGTGCTCAGCCACGCGGCATCTATGGATGTTTTTGACGGCGAACGCGCGGCTCGACAAATGCACACGTGTCTGAGCCGTGTAGCGCAGGCGCACCCGCTCCTGGGTGTCGTCTCCCACCTGACCACGTACCGAGCTGGTGTGTTTCCGACAAAGAGTCAATCGAGTCGTGCGCCGCCACTCGCCGCTCCCAATGGCGACAGCGGCGGGGGCCAAAAGATGCGCCCACGATTCTTGCTCAAAGTCCTGAACGACCTTACCGATGCTCCCCATGCAAAGCGCTACTATTCAAGTCCAAACAATGCGCCAGAACTTTCTGGCAAAACAAGTGTGGAGGACAAAACGAGCATTGACGCATGGGTGGACTGTGCGTTGAATCTGATACCACGCCCGCTGCCTCACGACTTCTTCAGTGGCGCCAATAACGATCTGGAGCCGGTGCTCCGGGTGCTCACCGACGGCATCACCAATATTCCCGACAGCGCCCTGCTGTGGTGTATTTTTCTCGAGCTGCACTCGCGTCGCTACTCTGCTCCGCTTGCGAAAAGCGTTTTCGAACGGGCGCTATTGTACTTGCCGCAGTGCTGGCCCTGTTGGTTAATGTGCGTGCACACACTCGTTGCGAGCGCCTTTTCCCATCCTCACCACGACATTTTAGATTCTACCGCTGGGGCCCGGATCCGCAGACCAAATTTGGGATCGTACTTCAGATGGTGCAGCGTTTTGAGCCACGACGACCCATTTCACGTAGGTTTGCCGTCCTGGCAAGTGGCTTACGCAGCCACGTTTAGCTGTTGGCGAGTCTATGATCGTCGAATGCGTTCTCCACATGGCGTATTTACTTGCGAAGGCGGGAAACGCGGATGCAGCCATTTGGCAGCTTCAGTGGCTGCTCCAGCTGCATGAACAAACGGCGCCTTCGTTTCTCCCCCAGCAGTTGTTATCCCGCTTCAGCCCGCCCTACAATCCGTCAAGCCGCATCAGGACGTGCGGACCAGCTATGGTGAAACGGTTTGGAACAAAGCTGGCATCGTTTCTGGTTCTGGTTCTGGCGCACCTTATCTGCTTTAGCACATTTCCTGAAACTGTGATGCGGCTTGGCACAGACGAACTAATCACTGACAAGCGACTCTTTCTGATCGATTGGAAGCGCGCTTCTGTGCTTCCCAAATTCAAAGTCACCTATGTGAAAGAGCTGTGTTCGCTGTTGGCGTCTTCCTTGTGGCTCAAGGCAAAGGATGCGGATGGTTTCTTGTCGGCTGACGCGCTTATCGCGCTGCGAAACTATGCGCATTTCATGGAGTGGCGAGGCCAACCGTACCGCGAAGCGTTCCACACTCTGTCGTGGTTGGACGATGTGGATCCAGGCGTTATTGGCATCTTTGTCGAAATGGAACAGGTAGGGGCGTGCAAATGGCGTCGCAAACTGAGCTTCCCGTCAAGTCTGAGGAGAACCGTGTCAAGCTTCTTACCTGGGCCATCCACCGACATCCTTCTCGCGCTGAGTTCTGGCACTATCTTGTGAAAACATACGCGAGCAGCAATCAGTGGGAGAACTTCATTCTCGGATTGGTCAATTGCATTCGATCTGCCTGCTGCCTGCCGTTGCTCGACACCTACCAGGCGGAGGATATGGATGACGCACGGAACTTGTACTGCCGCACCTTGAATCTCGAATCAGTGACAGAACCACCCCCCACCAGCGCGAAACTCAACGGTCCGAAGTCGATGCGCGATCATTTTTTCATTTGGCTCAACTACATCCTGCTGGAAAAGATGTTTTTCTTCGACAGTATAACGATCATATCCTGTTGCGAACAGGGCGCACTGAGTATGCAAAGCACTTCAGAACGAGCGCTTCTTTGGCGAAGGTAGCTTGGCAGCTGCGTCGCGTGTGTCGTCGCGTGTGTCGCCGCGCGTATTGATTTGGCCTTTTGTGCAGTTGCTTGAACGCGGCGTCTGAATGCTCACCGGCCGACACATTGAGCTTGGCCAAGTATGCCGCAAGCAAACTGCGCTATTCCCAGAAGCATCCGTTTGACGAGACCGTCGCCGCGGATGACCTGTTCGCACTCACGTCTGTCAATGTGAGTGTGAATCGGCGGTACTAGCCTTCACACGCGTCCACAGTTTGACGAATTCTCATCCGCACTGTCCGATCAAGTGCTGTGGCATTTTCTCGACAGCCCGCTCGCAGACACACTGTTCACCTTGACCCCTCTAACTCCAGATGTTTTTCTTCGAATGGGCACGCTTGCATGGACGCGCGGGCGTATCGCACAGAGCCGAAGGATTTTAGCCGCGGCTATTCGTTTGTATCCGCATGATGCGAACTTACAGAGAGCGTGGGTGCCGCCGGTGATTCATGCGTAACTACTGATTCGTTGTGCCGTTGTTCATAGCGACCATGCCGTGGCTAGTGCATTGCTGCGCGGACCAGCAGACCAAGTGACTGCGATCCTCTGAGTACGCGCAGAGAGACATGCAGGCACACCGTGTGTGTTGTGTCAACGCGTATGGGTCTGCTTTGCTCGTGCTATAGACACCTTGCCTCTTATAAGGTACTCACCCATGGGTCCTTTAGATTTGTAGTTTCGTTGCCTTTAGTAGCGATTTCTTTTTCTATGAAGCTCTGTAAAACACATGGTTACATGTTATAGAGGGGAGTGGTAGGGGTATAAACATGTATTGTAATGCATCTTGTTTATGCGTATTCGTGGTGGCAACGATAGCGACGAGGTGCTATGCCAAGGACCAGCGAGAGACGGCAAGAAAACACACACACACAAGAGGGCAAGAAGAACAGTTTGAGACGAATGCATTGCAGCACAAATCCTGTCTCGGATTTGCACTAATATCGAGGTTCTACAAAATACAAATCCTTCTGTGTGATAAAACATGTACACATTTGCTTGTGCATCAGCTGCTGGGTGGCGCTACAATGTGAGCGACTGAGCGACGTTTTTGATGAGCCAAACGATGTTGGCTTCCTCGTCTGCCGTTCGCTGCTCCCGAAGGGGCTACAGCTGTATCATGGATGGCTGCCACTGCGGTGTCGGTGTTTGTATTCGTTGATGGAAGGATATGCGATGCAGCTGTCGATGAGTGAATGCTTTTTCGTCGTTTTGGTTTTCGCGGCCGTACCTCTGGGACAGTACCATTTGCAACAGCAGCAACAGCGACTATGTGGTCGCATCGATCCTTCCCCCGGCCCGTAGGACCAGTTTTCGGGAGTAGCGATGCCGCCTGAGCATCTTGCGCCAACAGAGGAGTGTGATTTACATTGCAACGAGTGTTCAAGGGCAATGTGGCGTTGGCAATGGTCGCCGCAGGAGGAGTGATCGAGGAGAGAGAGCGCCGCGACTTCCCGTTCCATCGACTAGACCTTCGGCGTTGCGGTTCTTTTAATTTATCAGCAGGTTTCGTTTGCGACTCCTTTTCGAAAGACAACGCTGCACCGTTCAGTCCGCTTACAGAACGCCGTTGTCCTGCTGAGCTGCTGACATCTTGCTGCTGGGAAACGAAGCAAGTATTCGGCGCACAAGAAGTAGCAGTCACCAAACGCGGAGAAGGCTGCATCTGTCCGTTTGCACTGGAGACGGAGAACGACGAGCTGGTAGACGCTATGGATTTCGGTGACCCGGATTGGCTTGTAAGCACTCGCCCCTTGCCAACAAAACAGTGGGAAGTGATGTCTGGAAGCGCGCTTGCTGAAACACTTCGAGTTGGAAGATACGAGCTGCATCGTGCACTTGGCGAGCTGAAACGAGCAGCTGCCGCAGCTGCAGCGCGAGCGAACATGAGATGATGGTCGTCAGCAAAGGTTGGTGTCAGGACGGGAGACGAATCCTTGGACGGCTGCTGGCTTGCACGAGCTTGGTAGGTTCGCGAGTCGTGCAACGAATTCGATTCGGAAGACACGTTCGATTGAACAGGCATACGCTCGGAAAAAGCAGGTGATCGATGCTGTTGCTGTTGCTGCTGTTGCTGCTGTTGCTGCGCCATTGTCTGTCTTCGTCGTAGTGTTAAGATGATGGGAGATACAAGACTGGGTTGGTATGTCCGGTGCACGGACGGGGCTTCGTTGTGGGCTGAAGGATGGTGTGTGTTGAAATCGCCGACTTTGATCATTCTACCTGTGTTTGCGGACGGCTGTATCATTTGTAGAGGTTGCGTTGCTTTGGGTATAAACATGAAACCAAACCCTGGAGGAGGATGGAAGGATGCCGTGGCCCCATTTCCGTGCCCACGCCCGTCACCACCAGCGGCAAAGCCGTCACAAGCAGTCGCTATTTCTGCGTAAGATCGAACTGGCGTGCTTCGTGCCAGCAGTGTGTCCTCGTCCGCACGTAAACTTGGAAGCCGTGCTTGATGCTGATGATGCTGATTTCCCGCCGCATTTGCAGCATCATTTGCCAACCTTCGCTGTAGTACAGTTTGGGGAATCGACATCTGCACGCGTCCTGGGTCGGTGTAATTTGCGTGCGGACCGACCAGAACATATGCGGACATGTCTGGCATTGCAGGATGTGACAGAGGAGGCGGCTGTGACTGTGGCGGTGGTGGTGGCTTTGATGGCAGGGGTAGTGGTGGTGGTGGTGGTGGTGGTGCCCGAGAGGAAGGGTTGGGTGTGCGAACTAGGGGTTGTCGCATTGCCTGAGCCAGCAAACCGGTTGCGGCCTGTGGTTGATAGCGCGGAAACTCATACTGCACGCAGCAATCACGCAATGGCTCCGCATGTGTACGCAGAATGCGCAACGCACGCGAGAGTTCCTGTTGTATCCCGGCTATGGATACTTCGTCTGCACTGTTGCCCAGATTTCGGATCTCTGTGAACGGCTCTTCTACACACAGCATCCTTCGATACCGGCCTTCATGCCAGCCCTTCTCCTCCTTCCACACGCATCGTCCCATTCGTAGGCTCACGACGTGATTTTCATAGTCAAACTCTTCGGTGTAGCTAGGGAGCGGGGGAAGAGTAAGTGGCAGCACCACGCGTGGCAGTTACAATCGAAAGAAACCGTAGAGTAGCGCACCGAGCGACGCGTGGTTATGTGTGCCGTACCCAGCCAGACGCTCGAGATCCTTGAAAAAGTATCCGGCAGAAGCTGTCTGGGCGTCGGTGGGTCGGTCGATTTGCTGCAGTGCCGGCAGGACGGGAGGCTGTTGCAGTTGCAAATAGTGTAGCACCATATTGACCCAGGTGTAGGTGGATAATGTGCCGCCACCAGCTAGATGGCATTCGTAGCATCGTTGTTGTGCCGTGGAGCTTACCGGCATCATTAAGCTCCCTCCGCTTCGTCCAATGCTTGATGGCCATGACGAGAGGACGCACGCGTGGATCAATGGCCACATACGTCCGCACCATCAACGTATTTTGCAGCGAGAGAGGGTTATTTACATTAATATCCACCTGAAGGCACCTAGAGAAGGGAGGGAGAGGGAGGGAGGGAGAAGGGTGAGCGAGGCTAATATGCGGAAACGAAACACTACAGCTCAGGATCCCATAGCTTCACAATTGGCACTTTGGCACCAGGCACACAGTAGACACGCCGCATACCATCTAAACGCACACCCGGGTGTTAGAAGCGCGCGTGTATGCGAGGGCGACGGTGCGCATATACGCTTTCGTAGTCCAGCTGCCAGTGTGAACACGTTCTTCAAGCCCGACCAAGTGGTTAGAATGCAAATATCGATATCGCTGTATGCAGTGGCTAAATTACTGACAGTCGATCTGGGCCGCTGTTGTGAGCATGGCCCAACGCAGCATTCGCACACCGCCCACTTACCCAAACATATAAGCACGCATATCTATACCCGGCCACTCCAGTTCCAGGATGTGCTGCAGTTTAGACACAAACCGGTGCCGCCGCTTGTTGCTCTCCGGCGTTGGTGCCAACGACTGCGGCGGGATCGCGAAGTGTTAAGCGTGGGCGGGGAGTGCGCATACCACGTACCTGGAAGAGCGCGCATATCTCCTCTGTCAACAGACGCTCACGGTGAGGGGACAAGGCGGTCGTGCAGTCGGGATGTGGCAGGGTGTGCGGGGGAGAGGAGGAGGGGGTGGAGGTGGAGGTGGACACACTATGCATTGAATCCTTGCAGGCAAACGGATCACACGTTGTTGAATGCGGCACTAGGCGAGCGCGTGGAGGAAGAGGAAGGGCGGATGGCGAGGTGACTGGGATGCTAGGCTTCGGCTGAGTCTCGGCAGATGGTAGAGGTGCAGGAGTGCGCAGGAGCCAGTTCACGAGCAAACGAGCGCGCACAGTCAGACACTGCGACGACGAATAAAGGCGGAACGAGGTGTTTTGTGTGAGGAATGGAAGGGATTAGCAACGGAAGACGGCCTGGCAGTTCAGGAGTGTTTGCAGGAAGAGAACAAGCAGCACGCGCACAGTCGCCACTACCAACGACCAGCGCCCGCCACACCCGCCGCCCGGTTCAGCTGTTCAACAACGAGTGTTTTTATTCTTCACACAGGCGTGGACGGATGGATTGCGGTGCGTGCGGTGGCGTGGTGGCGCGGGCGGTGGCGCCTCGTCTGTTCTGCCGCTCGTTTTCTCTGTGCGCCACACCGCCTGCCAACATGTTGTCGCTCACCCGCACTGCTGCTGCCTCTGCCCGTCTCACACGCCCTTCCGTGCGGTTTGCGCACTACGAAACTGCTAACGGCGCTGTATGCTGTGCTTCTGTTGGACGTGGGCGGCTGACTGGGCTGTGCGTGGGTAGAATATGCCGTTCAGCACAAAGAACAAGGCGATGTTCGCCGTGAAGTTCTGGTCCTATTGCACTCTCGGATTCTCCGTGCCTTTCATTGGTACCCTTGCTTACCCTTGCTGGGGGGGGTGTGCGGTGTATTGACGTACTTAGCAAGCTACTACCAGCTGTACACGCTTCCCCTCTCCGCCTATGCGTGTCTCGTCGCTCACACTGCTTACCATCCGTGCTGTGTAGGAACAAGGGCAAGTAGGGCTAGGCGCGGGCAGGCATGCAGAAAGAAATATATTACATGTTGCTTTCACAATGCTATTCTTGCTGTGGGGCCGGTTGCACCGTCGGCTGGTCCCAGAATGGGGCTGGAAGGGCTTCTAGCTGACGCTGGTCGAAGCAGTGCAGCGCCATGTCGTTAAAGACGTCGTGGTAGACCCCGAGGGGCTCGCTTGTCATCGGCAGTACACGCACAATTGGCAAGATGTGTGTGGAATGAGCTGGCTAGTAGCGGGCGCAGACACCTATCTTTTCCAAACACTGTGTCTCACTTCGTGATCGTATGTGCACCGATCTGTCACGACTTGTAAGTACCCATCCGCCATCCAGCACAGCTACGTACTGGTGTTCGTACATGTCAAACCGATTGCCCATCACCACCGCATTCCCGAGTCCACCAGGTGTCCAGTTGGCCTGCAGCACATTGTTGTACAGCCACGCATCACAATGCGGCATGAAGAACAGCGTCTTGTGGTGCACTGCTCGCAGGCCACGCTGATCATTCCACACTCAGCGGTGCTTCTCGCCTCTCGCAAGCAGCAGCAGCAGCAGCATACCTCGTCCGTCTCCAGCGGCTGCACTCCCCACAGTCGCAATAGCGCACGGTCCATGTCGTCAAACACCGGGTCGTAAGCAAACGCCTTCTCCCCCGCCTGTGTGTGCGTGTGCGTATGTGTGTGTGTGCATGTGTGTGTCAGCCGCTACCACGTCTGACGTTCTCGCGTGTTCACCTACTCCCAGGTCCTTTGCAAGCTGATGCAGCAGACAGAGCTGCACCTGCGCAATGCGTGACGCCTGCACTGAGCCCAGCCCGTAGCATATGATATCACAAAATGTTTCTGGTGCCGTGTGCTCCAGCAGCTTTTCTGCACCCAGCGTCAGTGGTGAGGCAACCGACAGTCGCCACGCCAACAACGCACGCTTCAGTGCTGCATAGAACATGCTTTCCAGCAGCATTTCACTGGACACACGCTTGCCTCCAGCAGAACCAGCACAGGCACGCCTACTGGTGGCGTTCAATGCGCGACGACACTGTCTCAAGCGTCGGCAACGCACGAGATCGCGATTTCCGTGATTTTCGAGATGTCACTGGCTGAAACATTGCTTTTTCAGTGGCGAATGCCGTTTCCACACAAAATGTACAGAGAAGGCATCACGCTCTGTCTGCCACTTGCCCTTTCTATCGGTTTGTTATGCCCTGCTGTGGTGTGTGAGGGGCTGGGTTGTGAGAGGTTGGCACACATAGTTGCACATTAAAGCAAGTCCAAGTTCAAGTGTTTTGCACACCCTCTTCTGTACATGGTGTACGCGTGCTTTGGTTTGCATTGCAAGTGCTTGTATTTGAAGTGCGCAGACAACGGCGGTGGTGCGGGTGCTAACACATCCAACACGGACACTTGAGCGGGAAGTGCAGTGGGGCGTGCACTGGCCCGTTTTGCTGCACATGACAGTTGTCTGTCGCGCGCTTCTTCTGCCCGCCTGCCTGCCTGCCCGCCTGCCTGCCTTCCTCCATGCGTTGCTTGCCGTTGTCGCTGTCGGTGCTGCCGCTGCTGCTGCTGCTGGCCCAGTTACCCGAAACGCACGCTGCTCCAAGTATGGGCAGAGGCCAAAGGGGACACCAAGGGAATCCTGGTAGCTTTGTCTCTAGCGCACCCAACACGTCTTCTGCAATTAGCTTAACCACGGCAACCACCAACACCGCCACCGCCACCACGTCCACAACTCCCAGAAGCAACAACAACAACAACAACGCTTCCAACAAGCAGCCAGCTGGTCCCGCAGGCCCCGCTACGAAAGTAAACGGACTCATCAACAAAACCTTTCCTGCCACGAGGAAGTTTCCTCAGCTACAACGCAGTGCGCAGCATCCCGACGCACTGGCTGAAAAAAGCTTGCATCCCGTCCAGCACCCATGGTATGCAAGTGCCTGTAACACAATCTTTACCGCGAAGTCAAAACCACACCCATTGGAACCATTTGGGTGCACGCTACGTACATTCAAGCTGTACACAAAGTATCCTGTGAGGTTTTACTCTGTAAAGAAGCAGGTCATTTTCAACGAGGTAGTAAAGCGCATGCCGAAGGAGCTCGGGCTGAAACAGACGCCTGTTGACATGATCGACGTGAGTCTTAGAAAGGAACTTAGTACAAAAAAGATAGAAAAAGGCATACCAGAGTATGCCGTACCCAAGGACGGATTCAACCACGTTGTAAACGCCGAGGAGGGGGACAAGGACGACGTGGTGCCGTATCAGCTAGTGGACCATCCGCTAGTCGTTATCCGAGCAGGTCCGAATCTGCTGGATGAAATGCCCCACCACTTTAACCCTGGCGCAGTGCTCAAGTTCTGCAACATTCCCATCACCGCAGACACCATGCCGGTCGATTTCTCGCAGTCAGAGGCTCCGTATCACGTGCTTGTGAACTTTGCCGATCCCAACCTCTTCAAGTACTACAATGGGGAACTGCTTGCACAAGACGAGCTCCAGGCATTGCAAGCTCCGATACTGGGATCGGTGCATAGCTTTCTTAGCAAAAAGTTTGGGCCATACGAAGTGGCAGCGACGGTCCAAAGAGATTTTCGGTCGCGCACCGGCAAGGACGGCAAGCCCCTGCTCGTTGAAGGAAAGGAAGTACATTATTTCGCTTGGACGCCAACACCGTTTCTGCTGCTGGGTGTCGACCAACTTGTGGCGATCGATGTGAGCGGTGGCAAAAAAAGCATCTATGGCCACGGGTTCTCGGGCAATAGTATCGAAACAATCATGAAGAAAGTACGGCTGTTGAATGGAGACAGAGATCCGCCACAGCTCGACGGAAATCCGCCAAAGCCAGAAAAAAAAGACGACAACATGGCGAGAAAGTTTAAAAACCTGTTTGGCAAGGATCAGCACAAAGAGAAGCGAGCGAGGACTATCAACATATTAGCCATGGCTGCTTATAATGGGGCTGGGAAGGCAGGTGCTGTGGTCGACGACCATGTGATCGAGTACATGCTCCACACTGCCTACATCTCGTTCGAAACCGCTGTTGCGAACGGCATCACCGACATCCACACCGGCAACTGGGGCACTGGTGCTTTCGGTACGAACTTCTACATCGCGATCTTCACGCAGCTTATGGCGTACTTCATGGTGCTTGCGAAGCACGAGAAGCGGCTCAGCGAAGGCGCTAGGCAGATCACACTGCATGTGCATACCACGGCGGACGAGGGTGGCAAAAAGATATGGAAAGACGGAAGAAACCGGTTCCTGAGCTGGCTGCACGAGGACGCGAACGCTGGCGCACTCAAGCCCACGGTTGAAGTTACTGAATTTTTGGAGAACATGAATAATACGGGACTGCGATGGAGAGAGGGAAACGGCACTTAGGTGGAGTGGCGGTGGTGGTGGATGTGCCACAACACGTTGCCTCTTGAGTGAACTATGGGAATACAGTGGTGTCCGTAGTGCTGTAACATGCAAACACGTCTTGTTTATGCCTCCCCCCTCTCCTCCCTCCACGAGCATGGCACACATGCAAGTGATTTGCAAACAAAACAAGCTAAGCCAAACAGCGCCATGATTTGATATGTGGGAACAGAACGGTGCATAAGGCGATAGTAGAGACACTGTGGACAAGAAAGGTGGCTTGTTTCTCTTTTTCTCTCCCTTTCTCTCTCTCCTCCTTCCAACATCATACATACTATGCATACGGTCTATGTGTGTTGAACACAGGAGGCCTCCTTCCACCACCACTTCCACGCCTACAAAGGCAGTTGCGACCCGGCAAAAAGCTTGGTGCCCATTCTGTCGAGTTCCCTGATGAATGTTGGATGGGCAGCGAGCGAGGGCACTTTTTCCGCAGCCTTTTTCCATCCGGCAAACACTCTTCTGTGGGCGGTGGCGTGTTCTGAGAGCAGCCACCAGGTGTCGTTGTACGGCTGTGCTAGACGGGGGATCAGGTAGTGCGTGATGAAGGTGTCCGGTGTGATGGGGGCGTTGTGCAAAGGCACGCTTGGATGGTGGTGTGCGAAAACAGCGGTGTACGTGGCAGGGTCTTCCAGGAACGTGTGCCAGGCGTGCTGTGTATGGTCCAGATAGGCCACCAGCTGCACAGCGTCTGGCAGTTCAAACCAGGTCATGTGGCGCACCACCTCCATCAGGCACAGGAAATGGATCAAACGCAGCCCAGGTGTAGCCAATAGGTTTGCAAAGAGCCGAAAGTGTGTGCGGATGGCGTCGTCGTCTTTGATGCGGGCACCCGCCACTCTCCCTTCCTCGTACGCCTTATGCGAGGGAAACTGATTGATCAGCGCGTTTTCCCAGTAGCTTACGCCGTGGCGTAGCAGGAAAGAGATGAAGGTGTGTGTGTTGGTGTTGAAGTGGTGGATGTCGTAAGCGGTGTTCCGATTGTGGCACAGTTCGACGCCCAGGCGGATCAGGGTGTTGGGAGAGGGAAAGGGGAGGATGTGCTGGTCGAGTGCGGCCATGAGCTCGTGCAGGTCGGGGTAGTCCTGGGGGGTGGCAGAGACAAAACGGCTGTACGCGTAGGAGGGCTGGAAGAAGACAGCGGGGTCGAACGGGCGGGAGGGAAGAATGTTGAGCAGGGCGAGGTATCCCTCGCTGGGTGTATGCGTCTGTTCTGCGCGGCGCACTTCACACTGCGACCGAATAGCATTCAGTATCGACAGCCAAGCACCAGGCGGTAGTTTCAGGTAGGCAAGCACGGTGGTAGCGACATCCAGCTTCTTTTTGTGGGGTTCTTGGATCGCGGTGTTGAAGACATCGCGGTCGAGGTGATCGACGGCAAGACGTGCCAGGTGTGTGAGGTTCTCCAACAGCCGACTGCGTGGCTTGTTCCAGACCACATGAGTCAGATCGGCATAGATGGAGGGGTGCCACACCGCATATCCTTCTGCATCCTTGACATGCTCACCCACCAGCCCGTGGACACTGCTGTGCTCCCTCTGTTCCTTCAGCAGGATAGCTCTGATACGCGCGTTTATGTCGGTGGTGGTGTCGTACTCGTGCAGGATCTTTACCACCGCGGCGGTGCTGGATAGCGACAGCACCAGACTTGGCGGGGGACCAAAGAGGGTGCTAGCGATGTATGTGCGAACGCGCGAGAGCGCGGTGTATGCGCCGGCGGTGGAGCCAGTAACGACGGCACCAACAGCCGTGGCGATGCTGCCAACATTGTTGTAGGCGGGGTGCGGGGAGGCAGCAGCCACCAGCATCAACAGCCGCAACACACCACCACAACGCATCCAAGCAGAAGGGAAGGGAAGGGAAGGGAAGGGAAGAGAGGGGAAGGAAGAAAGCCACGCCTACACGCGGACACGACCACGCCTGTTTACATAACCGTCACGCCATAGCGGCTGTCTCTCCACACACACATGGCTCCAACGATTGCCGGTGGCAGGTGGTGCGTTGTTGGTGTTTGTGTTGGTTGGCGGTGTTGTGTGGCGGTGTGGCGGTGTGGTGTTGGAACTGTTCATCGCTTGAACACAGTTCTGTCGTGGGAGTGTGTGTGTGCCGCCACCACAACAAGCAACGGTGCAGCCAACCCAGCCAGTGGAAATCCTCGTCAAACAGCCACACACACAAGCAGCCACGCGTCGTCGGTGTCGCCGGTGTCGCCGGTGTCGCCGGTGTGCCTCAGCAGAAGTGCATCACGTCACATGACCGACAACTATAAAATAGCAGCCGGATGCGGTCCTCGCCAGCGCCACCTCTCTTCCCGCTTGCAACAGCTGTGCTGTTCGTCGCCCACATGCGCTTGCTTGGTGTTCGCACGCTTGTTGCCGCTGTTGCCGTTGCCGTTGCATGCGCGCCCTTCGCCCTTGCCGTCGCGCACCCTCACACGCCAGACGAGCCCTCCGCTTCTGTCTCTGTCTCTGATCCGCTGCAAGCAGGCAGTCCTCCTTCCTACACCCTCGGTCACCACACCGACCACGATGCAGACCGGCTTGTCAGCGACCTCCCCGAGAACTCCACCACCTCCACTACGGCTGCGCCATCTCTGACGCAGCAACCTCCGGTCGACCTACAAGCCGCTGCAAAGGAGATCAAAGACCACCTCGACGGGCTCTCCACGTTTCGGAAAACGTCGCTTGCTAATACTTCCATCGGCATCATCAAGTACATCAACCGTATCGCGAACAGTAATATTCCGCACCAGCCTGGTTCGGCATTCTCAACACTCAAAAGAGCTATTGAGAATTTCTACCCGTTTCCTGGAGTGAAGATATATCTCGACAAAATGGTCGACCTCATAATACGTGTGGCCGATCTAGGTCGTTGCAGCATTATGCAATACATGAGCTACATGGGATTGAAAGCACCGCTGAACATCATGCTTAAAAGGATGCTGGAGCAACTGGCTTTCACCCTGTCCTCCATGTGCACTGAGAATGGAAAAATCCTTTGGAAAAGATCACTAAGCATGCTGCTGCAGAACTACATTGACATAATTAAGCCAATGAAGAACATTGGTAATAGCATGCAAACCAAAGAGTGTATCCGCATGGTGTTGGACCTGATGGTGTCTGACCCGACCATGCTGCTTGTGTCCGGCGGTGGCCCTCGTGCCGAGCCATTTGTGGAAATCAAGAAGCGTATCACGGAGGATACGACGGTCTACAGCTCCGGCACGCCGGAATGGGATACAGCGTATGTCGACATGATGGAAGAGCAGTTTTACCGCTCGAGGGCAATGGACTATAGATACGGAAACTAAGCTAAAGTAGCACCAGCACACCTTCTTGTCACCATCAATGTAAATAATAACACGCGTTGTTTGTTCCACACTCTTCTAATATGTATGTGTGCGTGTGTGTGTGTGCATGTATTCGATACAACGGGCCTGTATGCTCTGCACCACTAACCCCATCCCCTCACAAGGTGCGACTGCATACTACGCACCGGGGAAGGAGTGAGAAGCATATGCGGTCAGCAGGAGTGAGAAGCGTTGGCTGTGGCGTGGGGGAAAGTGTGCTTGCCCACACCACCTGCCTCCTGCTGTTGTGGTGGTTTCGCCGATCTTTTTCCTGCTGCCTCCCATGCGTGTGGTCGGTGCGCTTGTGCTGCAACTAGCACTGCTTGCCACCGCCACACACACAAACAACCACCGCCACCATCACCACCACCGCACCATCCCTCTGTCCCCACACGGTGTGGCACAGATACGCGCTCTCTTGCAGAGCGACACAGACATTGCCAACCTGAACACCGCCATCGAGCACATCCTGCGAAGAGAACTGCCTGCTGGTGTGGTACTGGGGGGCACCACCGTCCCCGATGAAGGTGGGTCCCCAGTGTGGCATCCGACCATCGTGGCCGACCTGTCCACGAGCAAGGAGGGATCCAGAGGCTTCACAGTCCTGTACAACCTCCACCACCTCGTGCATCTCTCCATCGATGCCTCCTTTGCTACACAACCGTATCGTAGACTCCTTGCACTACACAACAAGCACATGGATACCGCCACCACCGTGCTTTCCTATCTGAAACTATCGCCCCATGTGTGGGAGGAACTGCTGAAGCGTAGTGTGAACGAGCAGCATCAGTACTATGAAAGATACGCAGAGATGCGTGGACGTAGCTACTTCCAAAACAGTGGCGAGTGGTTCGTCCCACTTTCTGAGCGATTGCGGTTCTTCAAACACACCCATCCCTACACTCGTTTCATCTCCACCAACCCATACGACTACTCTGACACCAGTCTTTTTATACAGCTGCTGTACATGAATGTCACTCCCTATCCTTTGCCCGACAATATGGTCCGATTGGGTGCCAAGTTCCTCTATGGTACAAGACCATCTACGATCGTTCCTCTCATGTTGCGGTTGCTTATCACTGTCATGGTCAGGAAGGGAGAGAAGTCGTGGGAGGAGTCGTCGCTGAACATCGTTCCCTCTGTCAAGGCGTATACTACTGCTGTGGCGAGGAGAAAGCTGTCTCAAGGCAGTGGAGCACCTGGAGCAGTAGCAGACACTGACCTCGACACCGACACTGACACCACAAACACTTCCCCACACTTCCGTCTGTCGATAGCACTATTCAACAGTATAGAGCCTACAACCTTCGGCTTCCTGTGTGTGACGCTGTTGATGCACCGCATGAAGTATCTCCTGCTGCCAGATGTGGTGGCGCTGGTGGAGCATATCGATGGCACTGGCAGCGGTGGCTGGGAACGGTTCTTAGCTCCTCCTTACAGCGATAGTGTGGACGAGTTCAGGCCTGGGCATCCAGATGTACCGTTTGACACGTATCGCTATCACAGCGCAGACGACTTTGTCACGCGGTTCCTGGTGCCCAAATTAGACGCGTCGCATCGTCGCATCATGCAACCGAATACATCGGCTACATCACCGGCAGAGAAGAAGGCGAACACAGACCACACAGCGAGAATATGGCGCAACTATGCGAGAGAGATACATGGGTGGATTGAGTATGTGAACGCGCTGGACAAGGATGCGACGCTGCGCAAGTGTGCAGCACTCAACACGCTGACAGCGAAGATAGGGCATGATGTCCACAGTGCAGCAAGGAGAATGAGGAGTTGAAAAGGGTGACTAACTGCTGACCGGTGCTGTGTCTTCGTTGGGTAGAGGGATGTGACGGTGGTTGTCATGCACAGCAATGCTGCCAGCTAGATGATGTGCATACGTGCATGCACAGAATAGAGTGGTGTTGTTCATCCATCTCTGTCTCTGTCTTCGTCTGTGCATAGGCGCTGCTTGAGTGGACGTGTGACCACACCCCATTGTGTATCAAGACGATGTGCTCGTGTCCAGCATTGCCACACATTCTATGTTGTTGCCTGTGTTTGTGGTGGTAGTGCTTTGTCGTTGTTTTTGCCACTAGTGCTGCTGCTGAACAGTGTGTCTTTGCTGGAGCAGCAGCGTGTGTTATGGTGATGTGCTTGTCCCGCCACGCCACAGCTTGCACTCTTCCTCCTCACGCCTTCCCCGTCACACAGAACAGCACAGACAGACACAACACAACAAACAGCACAACAGCACAGACAGAC
>QZWT01000265.1:0-17544 GCA_004114315.1 Cochlonema odontosperma | reverse complement strand
GCAGATGCAGACGAGATGAAGACAAAGCAAGCTGTATGTAGGAAGGAATACAATGGTGCATCTTACCAGTTGAATTGTGCTCACAGCAGAACGTTCTATGCCCGCACAATCACTGGACGCACTGTTGCTATAAGGTATGACTCGCTTAGTGCACATGGTGTGATGGGAAAGAGAGAGAACACGGTAAACCAGCATGCGTGGATCTGTCTGCATGTGTGACGGTGTTTGCACTACATGCTGAGAAAGAAGAATGTATTGCGTGTACGCATTGCTCACTAGCGTGCACTGCTGCTAGCACTGGAAGAGGGGTAAAGAAACGATGCAAGAGAGTGCATTCTGAGTGGTGCAGTGCAAATACTGATGTGGAATCCACATAACCGCTGTTGCGCTGTGTCGCAAGACACTGTTGCCTAACACTCGGCTCACTGCATGCCAGCATACTACTGTACTACTTCTGGATGTTTCTGAGAAGCAGTTGCTGTGAAGTTAATGCTCGCCACAGTCGGTGGTAGAGAGAAGGTGTGTGCAGAATCCACAACGTGTGCTTGTGCAGCGTGCTTATGCAGCATACTCGCTGTGAGGAAAGTAAAGAGAAAGCAATGTATGCTGTGTGAGAACAGCTTCTATACAGTGTTTATCTAGATGCTCTCGCCAGAAACACGGCATGTATGCGTGTTTCGCGTGTTGCGTGAGGAGACGTGAGGAGCGCGTTTTCCGTTCCTTCACGCCGTGGGTGCATTCACTGGCCACGATGGTAACAGCCGCCATAGTGCAGCAGCCTACTCACTCGAACAGCCTGCCGTTCCACCGCAATACATAGCTACGCTGTCTAAAGACAACGGTACGTAGCGCAGCCGTTGCCTGCAATGACCATGGCGTCAGCACACGAAGGAGGTGTATGGTCCTGTGCGTGGGCCAACGACGCCAACCGCCTTGTCACCGGTGGCTTGGATCAGCATTTGAGATGCTGGTACAGTGCATGCACTCCGCAACGCTCACCCTACCCCACAGGAACGGCGAGGACGGCGCATTACTGTGGGATTTCAACGAACCGCGACTGGCAGTCATAACTGCAGACGTCAATCGCAGCGGAACGTGTAAGTCGTTGTTCGTGCGCGCTAGCCATGCGCACTGAGGATCAACTGGTAGTGGCTGTGTGCACCTCCATCGACCATATGTTGCGTGTGTACGATCTGGACGCAGGGACGCTGCAGCGTGAAATATCTACTGGCATTCGTAATGCACGTGCTTTTCATGCCAGCTTGACAGCGCAGTGGAGTCGTGGGCGTGCAAATTGATGCCGGATTCGATGCAAGTCCTTTCCACTACACAGAAAGGCAGTATCAATGTGTGGGACGTCGCTACTGGCGAGAAGAAAACAACGCTTGAAGGCACTGGACGTTTTGGACTGTGCGTGGACAGAGTAAGCAACGGTCGTCGGCGTGTCATATGGCGGATGCTGAGCTGCGTGTGTGTCGGGTGCTAGAGTGCGGATGCTTCCATGGTGTGCGTGGGTGACGACAGTGGCGGTGTGAAGGTGTGGGATGTAGCTACCGAACGACCGCTGTATACGTTTGAGGGTATGTGCAGGGCACAGCGTGTGTTCTGTGAACTGAGCGGGGTAGATCACGCTAAGCCGGTGCGCTCTGTTGCCTTCTCACCAGATGGAAAGTTGCTGTTTACAGCTTCTGACGACAACCGCGTCAACATCTACGACCCGTACACGCTCCCTTGCCGCCTCTCCTTGTGCCTGCCCACCTGTATGTAACCCGTTGCAGCTGCCACGGAAACCGTATTGGCACCTTGACAGCGCATCAAAGCTGGGTGCTGGGACTTGCGATATCACCGGATGGCCAATTCTTACTGAGCGGGTACGTGACATGCTGCGGTGCGGTGCGGCGCGGTGCGGCGCGGTACGGTGTGGATGCAAAACGCAACATGCAACATACACCGCTCACCTACCCACTCACACCACACAACCCTGCTTACGCGCCTGCATTGTGCGTCGTAGATCGGCCGACCACAAGGTCAAGGTGTGGGACATTGGGACGCGCCAGTGCATCGACACAATTGCCGAACACAGCCAGCCAGTATGGTCGGTGGCGTGGCATGCAGACAGCACGCGGTTTGTCAGTGCGGGCGAGGACGGCGCGGTGCGGTGGTACCAGCGCGGTTTCAATACACAGCAAGCGTAACGTAGCGCATCGTAAATTGTATTTGCGTGCACGCGCACGAAAGCACCAGCTTGGGGCGTGTCACGTGCAGGCAAGACGCTTTCATGTCTGCACCCGCCAACTATTCCGATGCGCCAGCGGCGCCCACCACAACACTGAAGCCGGTGCAGGTCAAGCTTGTGCTGCTAGGTAAGCAGCCGCGCACACATCGCGGCAAGGAGCGAGGCGGTGTGCTGACGCAGCGGGCGGGATGGCTGGTAGGCGAGGCTGCTGTTGGCAAATCCAGTTTGGTGTTGCGGTTTGTAAACGGCGAGTTCCAGGAGAATAAGGAACCAACCATTGGAGGTACGTGTGGCGCGCGGGTCTGCACCTGCGTGTGCTAACACTCCGTGGCAGCTGCGTTCCTTACCCAGAAGTGCCGACTCGAGGACAAGATCATCAAATTCGAGATCTGGGACACAGCCGGTCAAGAACGCTTCCACTCGCTTGCGCCAATGTACTATCGAAATGCTCAGGCTGCGGTTGTAATGTACGACGTGACACGCGCTGTAAGCGTTCCTTCCCGCGCCGCACAGCTCACCCGCTGCACACGTGTGTCCTCTAGTCGTCGTTGGACAAGGCCAAATCGTGGGTGAAGGAGCTGCAGCGTCAGGCGAACCCTAATATTGTGATTGCACTGTGTGGCAACAAGGTCGATTTGGTCCAGTCGGCCGCAGGTGCGTCGTCATCCGCGGGCAAACACCGTGCAGCCGGTGACCACGTTGATGATGACGATGACGATGACGAGCACGCTATGGAGGAGAACGACGATATGGACGATTTGGACGGGAAGCCTACACGACAAGTCTCCACCGAGGAGGGCAAACAGTTTGCCGACGAACAGAGTCTGCTGTTCTTCGAAACGAGTGCGAAACTGGGCGACAATGTGAACGAGGTGTTTACCGAGATCGGTAGGGCCTGCCTGTGCACCTGTTGTTCTGAACGAAGGGGCGGGTGTAGCCAAGAAAATCCCGCTTGATCTTATCATGATGCCACAGCGTGGTGCACGAGCCAATGCCGCTGCCGCTGGGCGCATTAATCTGGCACAGGATGCGAATGCGGCTGCGGCAAAGGGCGGATGCGCTTGTTAGCGGAACTATTGTCTATACCAGTTCGCGCGGAAAAGACGTGTTGTAGCGAAGCGGATGAAAGACGTGAGCGCGATTTCTTTCTGACACGGGAGGAAGCAGGGATGGGAGGTGGTGATTCGAGAGAACAGTGATGGACTGTGGTCAGCCGCGGCCGATCGCGGCTCCATATATCTTCAAACTAATAAAACGCATCGTCGTATTAGATGACAAACGCAGGTGTGAGCGGCAGCGTGTGCAGAACAATGTCTCCACTCCAGCCGTCTTGACTTGGCCTATGGGGGCTATGTGATCGCCTTTGCCGACCCGTTGGCGAGCGATGTTGCGATGCAAAGTGGATTCACACGATCGTGGTGTGCACTCTTTTCAGTTCGTCGCAGCACTGCATCCGCTTCGTTGTAGTATACGCGTTCTCCCCTCGTCATCCAACAGAGATATTGCCCGTAAGCGATACGACCACCGAGCATGGTGTCACAGCGTATACACAAAACCAGACAAAGACACTATATGATCAAGTCGCAGCTTCCTATGCTATTGCAGCATGTTCAGTGCCAATTACCCGATTAATCCACCGAGATGTGTAGTCGTTGTTAATAGCTCTGTATCTGTGTCTGTGTCTGTGTCTGTTCCTATAAATGGTGGCACAATCGAGTGCGCTTAGTACTAGACATGAACAACCACCACCACCACCACCGCAGCAATAAAGGTGTTCTACTCCGCTGCATGAGCGATCTGCACACCATCACAACGAACAAAGCATGTGTAGTCACTCGCGCTGAAGGGCCAGTTGCGGGGTGTGTACCATGGTGAGCAATCAATGCAGCGACCACTATACCGTCGTTCGCACCTCCATCGGCTACGCTTCCACCGATGCCGTCGTATTCACAAAGCAGTGGAATTCAAACGGCCGCCGCACATCTGACTCCAAACACCCCTCCATCAGCTGTCGTCGTCGTCGTCATCATAGTCATCAATGTCACCACCTGCATCCCTTGCTGCTGCTCGCTGATATTACGCTGCAATTCCTCCATGCACGCTTTACGCTTCTTATTCATCCCGCTTCATCCCGCTTTATGCACATAGCATGTGCCTTGTGCCGGGCACAGCCATGCAACGCAGCGCTGCTTGGTTGGTGAGGCTGAGCGCGAGACGCTGCAGCACAGCATCAGTCGCTTTCCCGCGCGACTCTCCTGCTTGCCCATCTTCGAGAGGACGCGATTTCGTCCCAACGCCATTGGCCTCCATTACCACCGCATGTCACAAATATACAAAGCCACGTATAGTGGTGTGCCGGTCTATGAGTTCCGGTGTCGTGGCATAGCGGTGATGCGACGACGCGACGACGCGTGCATCAACGCCACCCACATTCTAAAGGTCGCCGAGTTCGACAAACCCCAACGCACTAAGATCCTTGAGCGGGAAGTGCAGACAGGCCCGCACGAAAAGATCCAGGGCGGCTATGGGAAGTTTCAAGGTATGTGTGTGTGTGGAAGTGTGCGTGCTGGCGCACGGGTGGGGCACGCGCATCCTTACCCCGGTGTGGGTGCTCATGAAACACAGGCACCTGGGTGTCACTGTCGCGTGCCATTGAGATCTCAAAACAGTTTGGTGTCTATGAACAGCTACGTCCTCTTTTTGACTTCGTGCCGGAGCGAGATGGGTCTCCACCACAAGCGCCAAAGCACTATATTCTTGTACGCACACCGTCATTTCCGCCCAACAACGATCAGGAGGCTCCGCAAGAACTGCCTCAGCTGGCTAAAGCCGCGGCGGAAATAGCTCGAGGGTCAGAAGCGTTGTCGCGTGCGGCAAACACCAGCGCAGAGCGACCCAAGCGCGAGGTGGTCGAGTCGCTGACCCAGGGTGCCTCTTCGATCGAACCGATTTCCTTGTCGATGCAGAGAACCGGCAGTGGATCGTCTTCATTTGTGTCCAGCGATGACAGCGATGAGTTTCGCAGTGGGCGGGGCCGTGCTCGTGGTCAGCGGTTGTCGAATACAAAACAAAGCACACACGACCACGACGTGGATGTAGATAGCGTTTCCGGCACCCCACGCATCAGTCGTCGACGGTTCTCTCGACGCTCGCGAAAGGAAGAAGGCGATCCGGATTTCATGCCTGCGCGGCGATCCTCGCACCAGCACCTGCGCCGATCTCGCAAGTTGCTTCATTTGGATCTACCGCTTTCCGGACAGGATACCGGAATGGAGAGTAGCGATGCGGACATGCTGCAGCACAGTAGATTTGATGCTGAGCCGGCGCAAACGAACGAGCTGCTTGACTACTTTCACTCCAAGAATGCACACATCCCACGCATTTTCAGTGACCCGTCTCCGGACTTCGATGTGGACGCGCCTATCGATTCGGAAGGCCATACACCTCTGCACTGGGCGGCTTCGACAGCGCGGGTAAAGCTCGTGCGCCTGCTGCTACGGAACGGCGCTACACCTGGTTCGTTTAACGACCGCGGTCTCACGCCGCTCAGCCGCAGTGTGTTGTTCAGCGACAATTTCGACCAGAAAACGTTTGCAAACCTTCTGGAGCTGCTGGCGGAAACGGTGGTGATTCGTGACCACGAGCAGCGTACGGTGATGCATCACATGGCGGCCACGACCAGCCAGCGCGGCAAGGTGCATGCAAGCCGCTACTACATGGACACGATACTGGAGATGATGGGACGGCGGCAGGTGAAGTGGGTGGTGGACTGGCAGGACGAGTATGGGGACACGGCACTCCATATTGCGGCACGAAATGGCAATCGGATCATGGTAAAGCGGCTGATCGACGCGGGGGCCAGCTGCGAGGGAGCCAACAAGCGAAAGATGACAGCGAAAGGGATTATTCGGGAAATGGAGACGCGACAACGCCGGCAGCTGAAGCATAATTACGGCTTTGACCACACGCTTCCTCTCTCTTTTGCACTCCAGTCGTCACATCCGTTTTCTCGCTACTCCAGCTGGACCAGTCCGTACAACTCTCCGTACTCCCAGGCGCCAGCGTCATGCCACTTCACAGGCCTGCCAGAGGACATGCGCTACACACGGTCGGAAGGACAGGGGCAGGATCTAATGACGACGTCGGCGCTGACAACGGAAGTGGTGGCGACGGTACAACGCGCATGCGACCAATTGCAAGTGATGCACACGCGACAACTGGAAGCGCTGGCGCACGAGGTGACGGAGATGCGTGTTGCTGTGCAGACGACCGCAGAGCATGCGACAGTGGTGAGACAACGTGTGCGCAAACTGGCACTTGACGAGGGAGTGAGCGATGGCGCGTTGGAGCAGCTGCAAGCGTTGGAAGCGGTGATTGTGGCGCGACGAGATGCAGAGTGCGTGACACGATTGCGACAGGTGATATCGGAGATGGGGACGGGTGATGGCGGGAGCGTGGTGAACGGAGTGGACACACAAGCACTGTGGCAGCAGCGTGATCATCTGAAGGAGCAAGTGCGACGGCGCCGAAAAGAGCTACAGGAGCAGCTGGTGGCGTGTGTGCGATTGTCGGCGACGGTGCCACCGAATGTGGTGGAACAGATGTCGATGTATCGCAACATGATTGCAGAGCTGGTGGCAATGCCTGGCATGGATGTGGATCTGGTAGTGCAAGCACTTGCAGAGACGTTTGACGCGGAAGAAGAAGAGGAGGCAGAGAGGAAGGGGCGTGGGAGAAGGAGGGGAGAGGAGGAGGAGGAGGAGGAGGAAGAGGAGGAAGCAGAGGAGGAGGAGGAGGAGAAGCAAGTGGAAGAAGCGGAAGAAGCGGAGGAAAGGGAGGAGGAGGAAGCGGTGGTGGTGGTAGTGGACGACGAAGGGAACGAGGCAGAGACACACCATGGAAGCCAGCCGATGGAGACCATGGTGGCAGACGTGGAGGGACAGCGTGAATGTGTGGTACGATAAGCGAGTGGCTAATGGACGGCGAGTGCTGAATCAGCGCGTAGACAGAGGATGGATGAATGGGGATGAATGAATGTTGTGTGACTGTGCTCCCACAATTGGCGATGGCGGATATTGGCGGGGCGGGGCGGGGCGGATCAGCGACGGGGCATCCTTGCGCACGGGCGTATCCAAGTCAGTGAGGTTTCAAACCGAGGCTGGATTTTGCTGGTTGAAAACTACCATCCAATGCCCCACCATGCGGCCATGCGCCGCATCGGTAATTTTTGGTTGGCCAGTCTCGGCTGTGCCTTCATCCAACGGAAATCCTCCACGCCGCACATCCGCTTCTTTGCAGTGCGGAGTGGTGAAGCGTTGTCGGGGCTGTGGCAAAGGGGCAAAGCATCGTGTGTGGCGGGTGGCGGTGCGGGTGGCGGTAGCGCTGCGTTTTCCCAGCATCATGCTGTTCTGCAGTGGTTGTGGCGAGATTGTGCAAGGCGCGCGCTGTGCTCGCTGTGGTGGTCGTCCAAAGGGTAGACGCCCGTGTTGATCCGTGCTTCTTCGCCAACTGTTCTAGAGTCTTCCAGCAGTGTTGCACCTCAGCATCTCGTCAAGGATCCATGGTCTGACAAGTGCGTCGTCCCCCCCTCGCTGTCCCCCCCTCCCCCCCTCACCCCTTAGGTATCTGGGACAGTCGTCTTCCATCTCGCCTTCGCCTGTCGACACCTCTGCTCTGAAGGCCGCTTCCGAAGTGCTGCTGATAGCCGCTGGTGCGTCTGACAAGGGTGCATACACTTGGAGCAACGACACGCCGAAAACATGGTATCCACCTCTGTGCCCACCACTCGCCATGCCAACCCGCTGTCCAGCGCTGCATGTACACAGCCGATCCCTTCCGACGAGCCGTTTGTCCAACACCGCCAACGGGTCTGGCACCAGCCGTGCTTCGCCTGTCACAGCTGCCAGCGGCTTCTGGACGCACCTCCCATGGTCGACACGGATGGCCGTCCATGTTGCGAGCAGTGTATAGTGGCGCAAGCGGCTGCTGCACTACGCATCGCATCCGACTCGCCTGTCGCTGCGCAGTCCAGTGGCCATGTCTCCCCCCGTCCCGCCTCTCCTCCCAGCGACGCCAAAGACGATCCGCTGCGACGAAAGAAAGAACGCTACACATGCCAGCGATGCCAGCAGCTCATCAAGGAAAGCGGTGTGCGACTTCCAACCGGCGAGTTATTCCACCAGACCTGTTTCACGTGTGAAGGCTGTGGCAAGGAGTTTGAGCAGAGTGCTTTTGTCAGCTATGCCGGAAAAGCCTATCATCCAAACGTACACATCTTGTCCCTTCACCCTCCCCCATGCTGACACCGTCACCACCCTCTTCTTCGCATAGTGTGCACCCAAACAACACTCGGAGAAGTGTGGCAAATGCGCTGAGCCCATCGCCGGCTTCTACGTCAAGAACAACGGTGTGTGCTATCACTCAGAGGTACCGTCGTGCTCCCTCCTCCTCCTCCCCACACAAGCAAACGCCTCCTGCTAGTGTTTCCGCTGTGCTGGCTGTGACAGTGTGATCACGCCCAAAACACCGTTTGGCGAGCTCAACAAGAAGCCCTACTGCGAAAGCTGTCTGCGTCGCACCCTTGGAATGGATGAACCCTTTGAAAAGACCAGCGCGCCGCCATCAGCAGACACACCATCAGCAGACACGGCAACAGCAACAACAGCAATAACGACAACACCATCTGTCACCGACTCTGTCACCAGTTCCATCCCTGAATCGCTTGGCTTGAATGAACCGCCGGCTGCAAGCAGCACACGCATCGACTCCCACTCCATGGCAGATAACACCGCTGCACTATCCAGCATCTCTGAGCCGATTGCAGAGGAGGCACCTGCCGCTCCATCCCCACTGCCCGCTACTACCACCACAGGCGCAGAAAGCACACTGCCCGCTTCCCCCTTACAACCTTTGCGCGGACGACAAGCCTCCACCGCCTACCATAACCCACTGAGTCCGCGTCGCCCACTCAGCCCCCAGTCGACCACCACAGAAGCCGCGCCTGCTCCAATCATCATGCTTGCATCACGTCTTGTCTCGCATGGACCTACCATTCCAGAGGCAGTGAACCGCCGTGCGTCCTTGTCCATACGCGCTAAGTCCCCTCCGGCATCCGAGGCTATTGCCCGCACCATGTCTCCGGTCCGAGAACAGACCTTGTTGCGATTTGGCGGTGCAGACTTTTGCCATGGCTGCAACACCAAAATCTACCTCAACGAAGGTGTGCCTGGTCCTAAAGCCACCAAGTACCACAAGAAGTGCTTGATCTGCAAGGGCTGCAAGAAGCCGCTGGATTCTGCCGCACTGATGCGTGACGACGGTCCATACTGCCGAATGTGCTTTGTAAGCGGCCTACGCTTCGTATCCCGCCGCCTTGCTTACACCTTTTCGCCATAGAATCGTCGTGAGCGACGCATCAGTGCTTTTTAGCGCTCCGCTTCCACTATCCCCACACTGCTATCCCCCTCTCTGGCTTGTTATCCCCCGCTTCTCTCGTGCTTCTTTCACGCGCGTGTCATTTCAGTTCAGTAGTGCGATTTCATTCAATAAACTGTAAACATTACCCTCTTGTCGATGTGCTGCAAAACGATGGACTGGTAGGTGTGGGGTTGACGGTTGGGGAATGGCCCCACATGCGGCGAAGTATGTGTGATGTTTGCATTGGACACGGAATGGGTTGCCCCATCCACTGACCCACCGTGCTGCACTACGTCTGGGTGCGGAATGTATTCTTTGTTTATTATCGTTACTATCGTTGCTATCGCCATCGCCATCGCCATCACCATCGCCATCGCCATTACCATCACAGGTTACTCTTCGGTATTCGGTGATATTTTGGTTTTCATCGCCTGCAGCATCTCGGCCGTGTCGGTCACCACTGTGTGCGATCGGAGGATTTTGTCTTCCAAACGGGTGAAATAGCCCAGCTGGTTGTTCCAGAGATCACAGAATTGCTGTCGGATAGGCTTGTGTATGATCAGCTGATCTCCGAGCTCGATATGGGAGCCACTGGAGGTGTAGGCGGGCCAGTGTGCTTGTTGTGTATTGCGGTCGTTTCCGAAGTCATTTGGGTCGCCGCTCGTGGCAAAGTTCGCCCAGTAACTACGCACCTGCTTCATCAGCACCTTCTGCGGGCCAACGAGTGGCCAGAGAGTGTGGAACATGTAGGGCAGTTCATTGCTATGGCACGCATGCTTCGAGCATATTTTGCTGAATGGCGGGAACGCTTTCTGTGTCCATCGATACACATAGACGTTGTTGTTGCCATTTTTGACCAGGTGCTCTGACGCCTAGCATCCGTTGAGTTTTCATTAGTCAGGTGTGGATGTGGACGCGGGCATGATGGCGACGCAATGACGTACCTGCTGCGTGGGACACAAAAACATGTAGTCGGTGATGAGAGAAAGCATTTGTTCCACATTGTCCTTAACCTCGGGAAGCACTGGATAAAGAGACATCACACGAGCTGCATCTTTGCCGAATGTTCGCTGGAAATGAGCATGTTGTGCCTGCTCGTTGAATTCAGCCCTGGCTTTTCGCGGTCCTGAAATCGGTTTCTCCAGTTCGCGCAGCCAGTAGCCGGCCTCGCCTTCCTGTGTACCCAGAATGATAGGGATGTTCATGATTTGGCCTTTGCGGATTAAGTCTAGCGGCTGGCCGATGATATTCTTGCCGTCTACGTATGGCCACCACTACCCCCACACACCGGGTCAAGAACAGGTGGCAACAACAGGCTTGTTACAATATACTGGTCACCCAGTTCCGTTTCGACGTGATCGTCATCAGCGATAAAATTGGCATTCGCAAGTGCTGGGTCGCCATTGGAGGATAACAGTCGGTTGCTTGGGTCATTCAGCGTCACCTTCGTTTCCCGCAGAATGTCGTGTGCGCTGACATTTTGCATGCATTGGATGTCAACACGCTGTTCCGGCGTGACACAGCCCAATTCTGCACGCCATACTCAGCAAGTGGCACGGGTGAAAGAGCGCTTACTGGTCGCGAGGAGGAGCGAGGCATTCTGCACATCTTCGCGCAGACGCATACGCGCACCCAGTGGGCCACTTTGATGCACCGCGCGTGTGAACAGGCCAGGCTTGGTGAGTGGAGAGGTCATATGTGTCTAGTGTAGGAGAATGGGCGAGAAGAGAGGGATGTGAGCGTGGAGAGGAGGCGGAGTAAGGATGGCGTACGATCACAGATGTGGCTCCTGCGCTGAGTCCATAGATGAGCACTTTCGTAGGATCCCCGCCAAAGCTACAGCAGTGTAAGATCGACACACGGACAGTGCTGTGCAGCACCTTTCGATGTTGTCGTGGATCCATTCCAACGCCAGACGCTGGTCCTCGATGGCCAAATTGGAATTGCTGTCTCCCACATCCTACAGCGGTGGGGTGGTCAGAAGGGAGGCCAGCCCAGACAGCAGAAATGCGTACAAAGAAACCGAATGCACCGAGCCGGTAATTGAGCGTCACGACAATCACATCCTCGTGATCGGTGATGGCGCGTCCGTTGTACACGCCGGTTGTGTAGGAGTCTCCGATCGTGAATGCGCCTCCAAACAGCCACACCATCACAGCTAATGGTCTGCCTGCTTTGGCCATACGTCCAGGCGAAGGGGTGAACACGTTTAAGTAAAGGCAATCTTCCGACTGGCCCGTTGTTGTAAAGAAGTTCTGCATGCATGGTGCAGGGAAGTCGGTTGCGTCTAAAGGTTCTGCCTGGTTGTGCCAAGGTGTGGAGAATGGTTGTGGTGATTTGAAGCGCAGTGGCCCGCGAGGTGGGTCGGCAAACGGAATGCTAACCACCACACGCGTGTGAGCGCAGTTGCAGGACCAGCAAGCATCACTTACGAAGCAAAGGCACGCGAGTGAATCGTGCGATCTGAGCCAAAAAAGGTGTTGACTTTACCAAGCAGGTTGGTGTTCCAAAATCCGCGCACACGCCCATACTTGGTGCGTACAATCAGGGGATCGTGCGGCTCGTAATTACCAACATCCGCGCCTGCAAGCGTGGCACATAACGCGAGAAACAGAAGGCAGCGCTTCATAAAAAGGAGGGCAGGCGAAGGAGGAGGAGCGAAAGGCGGGGTGTGCAGGCGGAGCAAAATAGGCGTGCCACCACGCGTTGCGTGCAAGCGTGTGTGCAAGCGTGTGTGCAAGCGTGTGTGCAAGCGTGTGCGCTGCTGAGGCATGCAGCGTGGGGAACGTGGAGAAGCGGCAGCGTGGATGCGGGGTGGCGTGAGCGATGCCGCAGCCAATGTAACACTGTACCGACTGCCGGTCGACGTGTGGCTGGACGATGTGCTGCCATGGCTGTCGTTGCGATGCCTTGTTCGACTGGCCGCCGTGTCGAAGGCGTGGAGGTGGTGTGTGTTGTTGTCGCCCACGCCGAAACGCCTTGTCGTAGAGGCGGCTGAGGTGGGCCAATGCTTTACTGCCACCCGCTGGCTGCACACGGTGTTGCGCAAGCTGCCGCTTGCCTTCGTGTCGCGTGTGACCACGCTGGTTGCCGACACCACGGACATCACCAATCTGGGACTGCTCTTGGTGCTCAAGACGTGTTTGCGAATACGCGTTGTTTCCGTGGTGGATACGAAGGTGGATGCTGCCACGCTGGGGGACATGCTATGCGGCGCTATGCTCACTGCTGCGCTGACACGGATGCACCTTCTCCTGCTGTCGTCAGAACGTAATCGGAAGCTTCATGCTCGCCACATCGCCGCACTGGATGCTGCCCTTGTGTCTGTCGCTGGTCGTGTGGTGCAGCATGATCTTGTGCTATGTCCCGCCTGCCAACACTACCAGTTGCAAAGGAGCTGCTGTGAACGCTGCCAATGTGAGGCAACAACGTGTGTCGTGTGTCCTTTTCAACAATGCTCCGTGTGCGAGACACGCTTCTTGCTGTGACAGCAATAGCAATGCAAAAGCTAACGGTTTCACATTCTTGTTTCCGCACGCCTTCTGTTTGCGTGGCGGTGGCTGACCCTTCTTTTGCTTTGGCGTGTTGCGCCGTGTTCCATCGGATGCACTGCTTACGCTTCTGCTGTTGAATAAGTTATTGTCTAGTTTCATAGCCCGCCACGCCACTACATCATGCTTTGCAACAGCAATCCCGTTGCCAGAGAGGCGACAGGCGGAAGGGTCCATTTCAGGTGCACCGCTTTCGCTTTTGCGCGTTGTTGTCTTTTCTGACTGCAACCTCCTGCGCTGCTCTTTGCCAGAATGTATTTGCGTGGCGCTCATGTTCTTGTCGCTGCTGCCGTGGCATGCGCACCCTTCGCTCTTGCCGTGACGATCAACCCCATCTCGGGTCTGCCCTTCATTCCACTGCTAGATCTGCTGGAAGCAAGCATCCCGCATCCCTTCAACATCGGCCACTACAGTGACGACGATGCACGCCAGTTTGTTGCCGATTTCTACAAACAGCACGCCAAGCTTCGTGACATAAACAGGCAGCGTCCGCAGAACCTCACTCCAGCCACACATCCTCACCACGCTATCGCCACCGCCACCGCCACCACACCTGCCACCACACCCGCCACCCCGCCTGTCACTGCGCTCTCCTTGCACACTGATGCACAAGCACTTCAAGTCTATCTCAGTGGCTCCCCTATATCCACGAATACCGCACTTGGCAGCGACTACAAGAATATTGAGGAGTACCTTGTTAAGGCGGTGGACGACATTAGCACAGGCCAGCCTTTAGCAACACCCCATCATATCTGGAATCATATCGTGAAACTTGGCATGCCTGCCAAGACAACTGCCTATTTCATCAGCATGCTCGAGCTCGCGCTGGCCATCGACCAGCACGATCCTCACACGCCTCACGGTCCTCACTTGGAGCAATCTTACCACTCACGTCCTAGCGGTGTTGTTGACGGGATTGTGAAAGTGCTGTCTTTCAGCCTCTCTCAAGTCCACGTTGCGGAACACCAAGCACTCAGCGGAATAACTCTGGAAGCACAGCTGAACTATTATCGTGCCCTGATCTACACGACCATCAAAGTCATTCCTGATATTTCGGTTGCCAGGCAGTATGTCATGACGCTTGTGGATTTGATGATGCATGATCCGATCGTAGCGATCGTTTCCGAGGGTGGTCCTCTCGCTGAGCCATTCTTGGCGATACACAAGTTCGTTATGAAGCATGCAATCGTCTACTATACCAGAGACACATTGCTAGTAGTGTATGACATCATGTTGCAACAGCAGTACGCTCGCTTAGTCGCATTGCAAACGCATTTGGAGAACAGGAGAAGAAACGGTCGGTTTCAGTGAAGTAGTGGTGGTATGTCGGTGCGAAAGTGGTGGCAAAACAGTGCTGCTCACCAGCACGCTCCATTGACACGAGTACAAATGATCCTTCCTTCCTTCCTTCCGTCCTGTTTGCGTGGATACATAGCATGGCATAACATAGACACACAACACATACAACACACATAATGCACATACTATACAATGAAACACTTTACTATGCGTTTTGTCTAGGTGTCATGTTTGCACGAAGGGACGGGACAATCGCTGCTTTTGGACAGAGGTGGCGTCTGCTTCCAGCACTCCTCATGGTGTGGCGCGTTTCTTTTTGTGTTTGCTTGGCGGTGTTTCTTCTGTCTTGGCAGCAGCCTTCTTCTTTCTTTTGTGCGATGTGGTGGCGGGTGTCGACGCGTCAACCACCGATGCTTTGGTGACACGCAGGGGTGTACATGGTACCATTTTGGCTTCTGGAAGAGATCCGATCACTGTGATCATGTCGTCGGAGTGGCACACGCTGTGTTCATTCGTGGTAAGCTGCTGGACGAGGGACAACAAGTGCCACCTACCTTTCCACAATAAACCGGACATTGTCCTTGAGAGGTGTGTTTGAATCGACGTGTGTCCATTGATTGTCTTGCCACTTTGCCACTGATGCGGGGATGCGGGTGGCGTTGATCGAAGCATTGTAGGTGCCCTGCACCAACAAACCAAGATGATCCTCTGCATGTAGCACCACACTTCCAACTAAACACACACGCACGCACGCACACATGCGTGTACGCGTCAGTTGCTGTACACATCCTCGCGCACGCTGTATAGCCACTCACCCAACACGTCTCCTTTCTTCGGCATCCATACGTCCACCTCTACACGCACACAGACCTGTGCAAACGGGGAGTCGAACAGAATGCGACTGCTGGCCTGCTCAAACGTGATGTGCTTGTACGCAGTGATGACAGCGTCTACTCGCGGGTGGTATCTACATCCCGTGTTACACCGGTGGCAGCTGACACGCGTACTTCTGCAGCATCTCGTCCAGCTGCTGTTTCACGCCTTCCTCCATGTTGGCGGCATAGCGTGGCGCCACCAACAAGCGCAACGCAAGCTGTTGCGATACCGACGGTACCATGAAGGCGTGGAAGTGCGAGCGAGTGAGCAAGCAAGCGCAAATGTTTTGCAGCCGCCGCTTGCGGCTTTGGTGCACGCCAAGCCTTTCTTCGCGCCTGGAGATATGTCTTCGTGGTGCCGCCACCGCACTCCCAAACATACAGAAACGGTGAATTGAGTGTCTGTTGTTGTGGCTGTGGCTGTGGCTGTGGCTGTGTTTGTGTGCATCGGTACACGATGGCGCACACCGCCACCCTTTGCCACACCATCATCCTTTGCCACATCTAAACCAACTGCTTCCAGTGCACACTTCAACACTGTTCGTGTTAGCGGATGGTTGTTTCCAGTGCCATTTCAGTGCAGCGACGCCGTACACCGCGCCAACACGCACTCCCCTTCTCCCCACGTGGATGCACCAACGGCCGTTGTGCCGCTTCCTCATCTCCGCCTTCTTCCTCCCCCTCCTCCTCCTCCTTTTTCCTTCGCCTGCTGCGCCTGACAATGGCCACATCGTCATAACAACCGTGGCTCCCACATCCCCTGCCTTGGCCCGTCTTCGCGCGACACGCCACTACACCGTGCACGACGCACTGCATCTCATCCACACACCCTTGCCTGCACACCTGCTTCACAACCTCCACCCCCATCCGCACTGGATAGAAAAGAACGCACTGGTGCGTGCTGCTTCTACTTTCGGCCGCCAAATAGCCCCGCCCAACTGGGGCCTCCTGCGCATCAGCGAGCGCAGCCTACGTGAAAAGCAGCACACCTACACCTTCCCGCTGGCCGACAAACGGAAGGTGAAAGTGTTTATTCTGGATACTGGTATTCGGTTAGACCATGTCGATTTCGGTGGCAGAGCACACTGGGGGAAGACGTTTGGCTCCAACAGCACGGTGGATGACAACGGGCACGGCACGTTTGTCGCAGGGGTGATTGGCGGCGAGGCCTATGGTGTGGCAAAGCATGCCACGCTCATTGCCGTCAAGGTGAGCGTGTTCTTTGTGCGACTACGTGGGGCTAATGCGTGCCAGGTCCTGGATAGTCAGCGTGAAGGCTATCTCATGGACATCATCGATGGCATCCGCTGGTGCTTGACACAAGTTGCACCCGGCGAACGTGCGGTCATCAATCTCTCCCTCGACACCCCCAAGTCGGAAGCGCTGAACGCGGTGATTGCCAGGGCATACGCACAGAATATCACGGTGGTCGCCTCTGCCGGCAACTCCAAAAGGTTTCGCACCGATGCATGCACACGCTCGCCCGGCTCTGCACACCAGCACGCGCTTATCGTGGGCGCGGTGGACCAGTACGACCACCCGGCCAAGTTCAGCAATCTGGGACCGTGCCTGCATCTGTTCGCGCCGGGTGCGTTGATCGCGTCGGATTCTCATGAATCGAGCACGGCTACGCGGGTGGACGACGGCACGAGCGCTGCTGCTGGGTTTGTGTCGGGTATTGCGGTGCTTGTGATTGCCAACCAGTCTGCGCGGAACGGCAGCACCGCGTGGTCGACCGAGCAGGTGCGCCGTGAAATCATCGAGGCAACCACGCTGGGTGCCATTCGCGGGCTGCGTGCAACGGACGGACGCAACGCGTTGGCGTATGTGGGCGGTCTGGTGGGCGGCAGCAGTGCGCGCGAGGTGCGGCCAAAGATGGGAGACGGCGACGACACGGGTGCGGCCGCGCATGCCCACACGATGGCCTGGCGATGGCACAGGATGGCGGGTGTGATAACGATGCTAGTGTGTGTATTTTTATAGACTGCTTTCTTTCTCGCTCGCATCGCCATCTTCCACGTTGCGCAAAAGGCGTACAGGGTGTTTGTTCTTTTACAAGTGCCATGGTACATGTATCGTGGGCATCCGTCAGCAACACAAAGAGGGGGCAGAGAGGGGGAGGAAGAAGGCGGAGATGAGGAAGCGGCACAACGGCCGTTGGTGCATC
>QZWT01000264.1:0-17551 GCA_004114315.1 Cochlonema odontosperma | reverse complement strand
TTAGTTGCTCTGACTGTTGTGTTTGCCTTTTTGTGTTATCGCCTGGGCGTGTTAGTGCGAGCGTGTGTGTTGAAAGTCGATGGTGTGGTCCACCTCAGCAGAGGTTGTTTATTTTTGTTGGGAGGTGTGAATCATAACCGCACCTTCTTTGTTTACACTTTGGGAGCAACAACAGGACCCATGTACTCGCTCATCAGTAAAGCAAGACCAACTGAACTGGTTTTTTTTTTTCAACTGTGATGATTTTTTTTTTTAGATCAAGAGAAGAGTTCAAGAGTCCTTGCCAGACGAGATCTATTTCAACGTCAACGGCAATACAGACTCTGAATGGGCATTCGCGGTCTTCCTCAGCCAGCTGAAGACCCCACTCCAAGCCGAACCGTTCTGCCACCAGGAGCTCAAGGAGGCTGTAGTCAAGACGATAGCCAAGCTGAACGCCTGGATCAAGGATGCTGCAACAATTCTTACGACACCCGGTAACGCCGGCATTGCAACCGATGATGGACCCTCGATGATGAACTTTGCTGTCACGGACGGCGTCACGGTGGTCTGCTCCCGGTACATTAGTTCGAGGTATTTGGAAGCTGCAAGTCTGTACTACTCCTCAGGGAATCGGTTTGAGAAATGCAACTCATCGCACTACCGGATGGTGAAGGATAACCGGCGGCAGGACATGGTCGTGATTGCATCGGAGCCTCTGACGTTTGAGAAGGCTGACTGGCTGACGATTCCGACCAACTCAGTTATTGTCGTGACCAGCAAGATGAATGTGCTAATCTACCCCGTCGTCGACGAATACCACAACCCGACTTCCCGAGGACGTGGTGGCGTGGAACAAGGTATTCCTGTTGTCGTTGCTGAATTGAAGGGTGAGAACCGAGCGGATGGAGCCAGAGACACCGAGAATCGCGAGGTTGTATTTACTGAGGGTCAAGTCCAGAGGCCGACCGCGCTGAGCATTGAGACCAACATCCAGGACGGCGATCGCACTGGGTTTGACAGTGGAAGCAGTGCACCCTCGACACCCGCCTCGTCTTCTCAGCCGTCGTCCTATATACCCTCGTCGCCCTCGGCCTCGTCCATGTCCTTGTCGAGCGAATCTCTTCAATTGCCTGCAGTACTTGGATACACCAAGCCCTCTGGTGAGGACTCTGTGGATGAAGAGTGCAATGGCAGTGACCCCGACCATGGCCATGAGGCTGACAACGACGACGATGACGATTCGGACAATGAAATCGAGGCAGACTATCGGATCTTCCCTAGCAAGAGACGCGCTTTGTCTGGCTTGAAAACCTCCTCCCCATCTCCCTCACCTAACACAAGGTTTGGTACTCCTGTCGCTTCTCCTGTGGAAGTGGTTACAAGAGCAGCAACGTCGATTGAGCGGAACGCAGGTCGAGACCGCTCCTCCTCGTCTTCTGTGTTTCTTCAACTCTAGACCTTTTTTTTTTTTCTTTTTTTTGTTTGTTGGTGGAGAAAGGTTTTGATTGGAACGAATGTTTCAAATAAATTAATTTTTTTCGCCGCCACCAAAATGAAGTGATCAGCTCTTGTTGTGTTGGTTTTGTTTGCGCGTCGATCAATTCCTTGCGATTGGATGAAAGAGGGTACGAGAGGAGGGAGGGGAGGACAACGCGTTGAGCATCGAACTAGCCGCTTCTTTTTAAACAAACACTACGCAGAGGATAACACAACGACTCCGCAGTTGCAGAGAAAAATTAGAGAGATATGTTATTATGTGGTACAGTACATTGGTGGTATTAGATAAGTAGGTACAAAAAAGAAAAGAAGAGCTTATTTGGAGTATTGCGCCTGCTGTTGTTCCAAATGACACTTTTCCTTCTTCTCTCTCGCAAACTCCCTCGCCTGGTCCTTACCCAAATCCACATCAACCCTCAATAGCAAAATAACCCCCAACACAATCAGCCCCAACGGGAACCAGAACGCCTTGCGGTAATCATGGGCATATGTATAAATCGCGCCCGTCACAAAGGGACCCAACCACGATGACCCCTTATCCGCCAACAGGTACAACGAGAACCACTCATTCTCATCCCCTACGGGACATAGTTCCGAAAGCATGACCCTCATGGAAGAGTAAAAAGTGCTGATGATGAGGCCAATGTAGACTGTACAAGCCCACCCTTCCCCAACAGTGCGGAGTCCAGCCTTGTCAGTGAAGTATGGGACGATGACGAGGTAGGCCATGAGGAGGGAGTAGAAGCCGAGACAGAGGAGGATCATAAATTTGGTGGTGAGGGACCAATATTTGCGGATAACCATGAATAAGTAAGCGCCTAGAGAGGCCATGAGAGCGAGGAGGACGGAGATGATGATGGAGTGGGTGTGGGTAAAGGCCAGTTCGCGGTAAAGAATGATGAAGAGAATTGCGGGGATGGTGTTGATCCCGTCCGAGAGGATGAACCAGGCGATCATGAACTTGAAGATCTCGGGCAGTTTTCGGAACGATGTCAGTGTTTTATACGCTATTGTCAATGAGTTGGATGAGTATAACTGATTAGAACTAGAAGGTCATGACTTTGAAGCAAAGTATTACCATACAGACAAGAAGGAGGAAGGGGCTTACTTTTGCACCAGGAATAAACAACCCAATTGGTCCCTTTGGGCAGCGGCTCATTAGGCCTTGCGTCCAACCAAGGGGCAATAATAAGCATCCAAAGCAACCACCAAACTCCCGAAAACGCAATCGCAATCTCCAAACTCAACGAACTCTCCTTCATACTCCAAGAGATTCCAATACAGAACCCATGGATCAACACTGAGCCGATATTCGCAACCACGACCGACATTGCCGAGAGATCGTTAATTTTTTGTTCCTCAATCTTGCGGATGACAGTCAGGGATTCCCCTCGGGATTCGGCAGAAAGGACTTCGGGGTGAGCTCGACCATAGAGTGGGAGGAAGGAGTGGGAGAAGACGCCGGCGATGTTGAAGAATGTCCATCCGAAGGGAGAGAGGATGGCTCCGACCCAAAAGAGGGAGGGTTTGTAGATGATGAAGAAGGCACAGGCGTTGATGCAGCCCAGGACGGAGAAGGCGATCAATAGGGTCTTCCTGTACGCTATCAATATGTCCATCCCGCATGAAAGAAAAGAGATGAAATAGATGGACAATCGAAAGAAAATAAAGAAGGGTTAGTGGTTAGATGCATGCAGTAGCAGGGTTACTGTTGCATCCTTCCACAAGGATCAAACCCCTCGTCTATTGCCCTTGGTCCATTACCCAAATTCGCCTGGCCCCTTTCTTCCAACTGCTCATGCACAAAGGGGGCACGATCAATTGCATTTTGCAACTCCTCTTCTTAATCTTACAGCTTGATCCCACTTCACTTCTTGTCTTCTGCCCTCCTCCGCTTCGAATGCTGGTTTCCACGGCTCTCTCTCTCTCTCTCTTTCTATTATTTCTGGAGTAAATATGAGAGTCCTGGGCTCCCATTACCGCTCCTTGACACTTGTTTCGCCCTCCCTCGATATGCCCTTCCCCCTCTCTCTTTCTCTCTCTCTCTCCTTTCCGCGGGAATGTCCCTTTTTTCATGTCAAAACGCAAACAAAGATCGTATCGATTAAATAAAAAAAAAAAGCTTCTCCAAGGAAGAACTTACATCCGTGGTCAGCAACGGCAGAGATAGACAACGACATGAAGAAACTCAGAATCGACGACAGTGATGAAATATACAAGGAAATCGTGCCCGGTTCGAGGTAATGTCCCAAGAAGGGGGTGACACATTTGAACCCGGGTACGGTGGTGTTGCAGGGGATGGCGTGGTTGGATGCTTCGAAGCCTGCCTTCGAGGCCATGTCTTGGATTAGGAGCGGTACGAGGAGTGCGGAGGCTACCCAGCCATATCCACAGTAGCTATATGTGTTGGTTTGGTTGATGAAAAGAAGGAATAAGGAAAAGGGAGTTGTCAGCATGTAAGGTTGAAAATTTAGAAAAAGTTATCAGAATGGCCTTGAACGCTGAAAGACTTACGTTGCATTTTGGATGTACTAGAGTGGAACAAAGAAAGAGATAAACATGAACAAAAAGGTCAGTGCTTAGGCGTGGTTCAAGCTGCTATTTGTTTTTCTCGAAAAAGACTATTGTGAAGAGAGGCATACCCAAGCCCATTCTTCGGACTTCTTCAGGGGTGGGACAGACGGTTGGGAGTTCTGCTTCTCTTCATAGTCTGTCAGATCCAAGTCTGTGAGCGTCGTAGTGCTGTCCGAAAGGAACCTGGAGGGTGGCATGTTTCTTCTCAACGATAGAAGCCGAAGAGGAGGAGGAAGAGGGAGTTTGCAAGTGGTGAAAAGGTAAGGACTGGGGAAATTGTGAAAGAAACGTCGAATAGGGATGGACAAGGAAGAATGAAGCGAAGTATTCCGTTGGTGTTAATGGGATTCTGTTTTCGGGGAGGAGCAATAATTGGGCAGCTGATTGCTGTGGGTATCAATTCATGTGCAAACGAGAGATGGTTCACAAAGCAGGCATTGGGTGTAAGGGAGATGGAGTGTTGACGAAAACAAAGGAGAATGTGGAGGGAAGAAGAAAAAAAGATAGATGCTGGCTCCGTTTTATGTTCTTCCAAGATTTGGAAAGTAAAGGGGAAAAGAGAAGATTGTATGCAATAGGCGTAACTGGCCGACAGTTACAACAACCCCTCCTTTTCTTTCTTCGTGACATCTTCAAAGTAAAGAGGTGGATGACAGGTAAATGGAGAGCAATGTTCAAGTCGTCTTGAAGGGCAGTAAACCATTTTGTCTTGTAGCAAAAAAGTCATAGACATTAATTTCATGGTCATGGATCTAATGCATGGTATGATCGACTTGGATCCTCTCTCTGTGTTCTGTGGTTGCTGCTGGTGAAGAGGAAGTAATGACAATGGTGGCTGTAGTGGTGGTGGTGGTGGTTATGTGATGGATACACACTGCCAACTATAAAGGCTGATTGAGAGGGACAAAGAGAGACTTTCAAGTGTGACAGAACAGTAATTGCACTCATCTACCAGAATTCTCTTCGACAACTAAACTGCTATTCCATTGTAAGCCAAGTGGAGGTCTAGTTCTTCCGACCGTTCGTTCCTTTTGTTCAATTCTCATCCGATGACTGCTGTCCGAATCAACCAAGAAGTATATAGCCGCAACGAAATCAATGTCTCCGGGGGGCCGAAGAGTCAGTAATAGTATCGATAGAAGATAGGGTCATGATCGACATCGTTCATAATTAGCAAAATTTGTACCTTTTAACCGTTGCTACCATCAACAACCATCTACACATTCAATGCGCAGACACAGAATTAAATCTTAGATAGTATTATTTGGGTGTAAAAATTTAATACTGAGGAAGTTTGACGACCATGCCCTCTAGTTCGGGCTGGATCTTGATCTGGCAACCGAGCCGAGAGACATCCTCCTTGCGTCCAACGGCATACTCTAACATATCCTCCTCTGCATCCGTGACGGCGGTCAACCGTGCATTGAATGGAGGCTCAATGTATACATGGCAGGTGGCACATTCTAAATAAGATCCAGAAATGAGTTGAAGGATTAGTGCAACGTCCTCTCCTCACCCCTGTATGACATCAATTCTGCACAAAAGAATGTTTTTCCTGTTCGCACAAACAAAGCACTTACCCAGCTGTCCACCGCAGGTACACTCCAGTGCTTGGTAGACGCCCTGACGGCTGGGATCCTTGTCTTTTACAATATCCAAAATGCGTTCGCCGACCTTGGCATCAATCTCTGTCCTGACCTTTTGGAACGTCTCAAAAATGATCTTGACCCTCTGGGGCTCCTCAGCACCACCACTGCTACCATCCACTGGGGTAGAAGGCTTGTTGGACTCGATCGAGATAGCATTGACCTGCTCCTTCAGCCCATCATCCTCGTAGAGCTCCTCGCCAGGGGCAGAGAACAGTCCACGTGGCTGCTCATCTTGCTGCTGGTTCTCTGGTGAAGGCCAAACCATCCTTGACTTTTGCTTCTCTAGAACCTGCTCGTACAACTTCAGCTGCTCCTGCTTGTTCATTCCGATCCGCCCTCTCCACTTGTCAATCATGACAGGATCCGCTGCCCTCTCTCTGACGCCTCCCGCAATCCCACCATTCGCAAGTGCATCGAACAAGATCTGCTGAGCATCGTTCGAGTCCAGTTCCGAGAGGTTGCCGTGCCAGTCTCCTGAAGGGTACATGATGGTGTTGGGAGCGAACTTGTGTCCTCCAATATGACTGACTCCATAGATCTTGACAGAATTAGTCAACCCAGTCATCTGGACCATATCCTTCAGGATCTTGAACATGTCTCCTCCACGCTCGCCGCACTTGCAATCACGCGATCCATGGATGCAGACCAAGACCGCACTGGGTTCCTTGACTAACTGGATCGTCACAGGTTCGCCACTTCCGGGGACCAACTCTGTCGTCCATTTGTCGTCGTCACTGTTGGCTTCCTGGATCTGCCTCTCCAATGCGGGGCGAAGGGTGCCGATAGGGTATTGCTCCAAGTACCGAGAGAGATCCCGGAACGCCTCTGCACGGACACCGAGGAACTTGACATTGTCGGGGAAGAGGATCAGATCGTGTCGAGGACCCTTTGTGGGGAGTGCGTCCTCTTGTGGGGGTTCAGACCCCTCCTCGACCCAATTGACCTTGACTTCCTGGCCACGGACAGCGGTCAAGAGGAGGTTGTGGTAAGGATCTGCGAGCTCGGGTTTCTTGACCCAGTTCTTGGACTCGACGCCTGTACAAATCACGAGGTGGCGCTTGTAGGCTGGTGCGGAACCCTGGATAGGCTCTTCCTCCTGCTGTTGCGCCCCTCCTGCTGCTACCGGTGTGTTGTTGTAACGACTATTTGATGTGGAAAATGCGCGGGACGACGGCGAGTAAGAGTGGGCATAAGAGGACAGAGCTCTGAGGGTGAATGTCGAAGTTGCTCTAGGAGGTTGGATCCCATTGCGGACGGAGGATCTGGCTGTCGGTAGCTGAATGAGTGATCGAGGGTGGATGACATGAGCATGAGTTGAATGTGAGACTCGAGTGATCAGTCCGGTATGTCCTGTCCTTGGGAGAGCTGCTATCCGGTATGCAATCGACATGGCTTGTAGGTGTTTGTTGATCAAGTGGTGGAGGAAGGCGAAAGAGTAATCTCGGAAAAAGGGATTGCGGGAGGAAAAGAGAAAAGAGGGGAAGAAGCTCGCAACCCCCGCTATTTGTAGTTTTTTGAACACAACGAATCAGATAAGGTTTTTTCCTTTCTGGGATTCCATCAGTGTCCAGTTGCAACGGCATTTCTTTTAGGCATTGAATGGTTCATCCAGACCGCTGAGACTGGTGAGAGAACGCTTGTTTATGATGATAACGGATACCAGAGAGAGGGTACATGGAGGGGAGTTGAGGAGAGGAGGAACTGGAAGTTCAGCGAAAGACTTGTCGTCATGATGGTATGTACTAGCATCCCAGGGCAGCACGCATCAAAAAGACCACTGCCGTTTCTGAGGAATCTGCAATTGGCGCCTTTAGGCCTAATGGTATTGTCCACTGCTTGGAGAACGCTTCCTTTATTATTTGATATCTAGTGCTGTTTAAGAACGAGGGTATATAGGAGTGGAGTTGAAAAAAAATAGGGCGATCTAAAAGTTCATGAACGTACTCTTGCGCCAGAACGGATAAACAACCAACGCCGACAAAAACACGCCAAGAGTAATAGCAACCGAAACATGAATCATCGTCAACACAAACGAAAACCCCTGCGAGGGATCGCTTCCAATGATCGCCAGAATCCCACGCACACCCACACTCCCCGGAACAAGCAGCAGCACTCCACTCAGCAAGGGGACATAACTCAATTGGCCTGTAACGCGACCGTAGAGTTGGCCTGTGACACCGACTGCGAATGCAGCAATGGCTGCTGTGATCTGGGGTCCACTCTTGAGGAACAAGGTGAAGACAAGACCGACGGATGTGACGAGGGTCATGCCAAACCATTGGCGGAGATGGGCGTTAAAAACAATGTTGATCGATGCTGAGACAGCGGGGTAGATGAGGAAGTACCACCAGCGGTTAATCGAGTGACTGCATGCCTCGGGCGAAGCAGGTTCTGTGTGTCCTGAAACCTATTTGTCATGAGAGGAAAAGGAGTGAGTGTGTTAATTCGGTTGACCAAGAATCACAAACGAAGACAACAATATTTAAATAACGCGGGCGAGAAGTGCCAAAACTTACATAACCCCAGAGCTCAGCGCCAATGGTCAGTCCAAATCCGAGAAAGAAGGCATACATGAGGGCATAGAACATCCTCACAGCACCCGAGACAATGTTCCTACAGGACAATTCCATGATGGCCTGGGTCAACAACAAACCAGGCAGCAGCACCACTACACCGGCCAAGGCAACTGCCTCAAAGCAGACCCGATCTCCAAACGACTTTGCCAAGAACCCGACCAAAATACTCGCTGTAATCTCGAAAACGTTTCCGTACACCGGGAACCTAGACGCAACCACGCCAAGAACACCGACCATCAACCCACAGAATCCTGCCAGTGCCATGTCGTACCACCCACCACCAAACGCCAGTGGTGCAACAAAGGCAGACGATCCCAACCATCCCAGCAGTGTCAACCACAGTGGGAAAATGGGCGGTTCCAGGGTGACCCTTTCCAAATCCCTGTTGGCATCATCGACACTCTCGCCTCGGAGAACCGCCAATGCAATCTTGTGGACTTGAGCCAGCTTGTTCATATCCATACCTTGAGAGCAGCGAAGGTGGCGAGTATCACTCGTATGCGTCTCAGGATCACTAAAGGAGATGGTCATAAGACCGGGCAGCAGCGCGAACGAGGCATCGACGTCCATCTTCCTGGCCAACAGAGCGCATGTCTCCTCGATTCGGTGTGCAGGTGCTCCATAAAGGATCAACGACTTTGCCATCATGATCAAGAACGACTGTCGGGTCAGGATCTCGGCAATGTCGCGGTGAATGCTCCTGTGGTCCGTCGCCGCTCCTTTGACGCTACGACTTGACTTGTGTTTCCGATGTTGCTGTGGTGGATCCCGCTCAAAGACTGTCGAGTTACGCGGAGAGACCCTAGGTGTGGTAGTGACGGAGGGTGGAGCACTGTCTTTCAGGCTGGTCGTGGAGTTGTTCCGGGAGGTAGCACGGTAGTAAAAGCCCTTCTTGGTTTTTTTGAGCGTTGAAGAATTCTTGTTGGTCGTTGAGGGGGTCCGAGAAGGAGGAGGAGAGCCAGAGGTAGCAGCAGCAGCAGCAACGGCAGCGGCTTCACTCCGTTGAAGCTTAAGGAGTTGACTGAGGATACCACCCTTGGGCTTGCGGCGGCGGAGACCTTCTGGGGGATCGATCTGGTCGAGGTCGACTGGGTCAAAACGAGCATGTTTCTCGTCTGGGTTCTTTTCGACACTCGGGGCATCCTGGTCCATCTTGGCGTCGTACTCGTTATCGCTGATATTTCCCTGTGCCAATTGACTCATGTTAGACTCCAGATCCAGGACGATAGCATCTTGATGACGGACCCGACTCGTGATGGCTCTCTTCAGCGAACTCAAGGAGATACCATTGTTCGACAGGTCGGTCGGCGTAACAGAAGCTGGAGCAGTAGCGGAAGAGGCAGAGGCATCAGTGGTATCGTTATGGCCATGATGGTGATGAGGGTGACTCGAGAGGTCATCCATCAGGATCTTGGAGGGTCGACGCTTAGCAGCAGCATGGACTTGAGAGAGCGTGGGCAAGGGTACAGTTCCGGAAAAGGATCCGACAAGCCCAGGGTCTTCGATGGCTCTGGCAAATCGCTCGACTCCGAGGCTTAGCTTTTGCAACTCAGCTGTAGGGGTTCCTAGGGGAGTATCCTCGGGGGTTGAGGAGGGAGACCCTGCAGGACTGAATGGATTGATCGGTTCTAGCGGGCCTGGAAATCTCTTGGACGACGCTGATGGGAGAGCGAAGCCTGAGGATGCACCCCCTGCATGCATCTGCTGTTGGAGCTGCTGTTGTTGCTGTTGCTGCTGCTGCGGTGAGATGATATAGGGTGAGTGAGCATGAGGGACGACCGGGCTGTTAGTGGTGGCGGCAACTTGGGGTGGATCTTGAGTGAAGAGGAGACGAGGAGGAGGTGTGACTTCGGCCTGGTTTTGATGGTTTCCCGTCGAGCTAGTGGATTGATTTGCCATTGCTCCTTTTTGTAAAGCTGATTGATGTGATTCGATTTAAAAGAGGATGTGAGGGTGAAGAGAGGGCAGTTGGAGAAGGTGGAGTAGAGAGGGGGAGGGCTGAAGGAGTGAGAGTGAGAAGAGGAGGGAAAAAAAAGAAACGGAATTGAAGAATGGCGAGCGAAACGGCTCTTTTTGTTCTTGTGATGGCCCCTACAACTTAAGAGGTAGTCTGATCTGGGTGTATGTGTCAACGACCAAGGACAAGGATTGTTAAAGAGAGAAGGTCCAGAAACTAATAGGCTTTTTTAGACTTTTCTTCGTACTCTCGATTTGTATGTTAGAGACTGGCGAGAGGCGTGCTTCTGCAGGAGGCACAAATCGGATGTGTGACCAATGACGGTTGTTCTTCTTCTCTTCACCTGAACTGCTCTTTTTCTTTCTCTCTGGCAGAAGTGACGGAGTATCAACAGGATCAGGATCGGATGCCAAAAAAGAAGGAAATGAAGCCTTCTGGACGTTGTGTGGTGCGAGGACAGTGTGCCTGAATCGATCGCAAGGGGTTTGCTCGATATGAGGGCATCATTACACCCTGTTGACAAACAATCCCGCCCTTTATACCGCCTGTTCCCTCGTGGATTCCACGCCTTGTCGTAAACAAACACATAACAAAAAATAAACAAGCAAGCAACCTTCCAACTCATCAACCTTCCTCGTTATGATGAATGATGTCTTGAAAACCATAGTCTCATTCATTTCAATTAAAAGGAATTCTCGCTTGTGGCTTTTTCTTCCTTGTCCTGGCTTTATGGAGCGATTCTTGACACCAAAGTTGTCTCTCCCCTATTTTGCTTTTTTCCTTCACACTCCCCAACCTCGAACCCCGCTTTCTTCTCTTCAAAAAACAACCCCACACGCAAAATATGTTTTCCAACGCGTTTCGATCGACAGTGCAGTTGCGTGCAAGCGTCTGTTCCTTCTCCACCACGAGGTGCGCACACCCCTTGCATCCTCGTATCCCTTTCCCCACGCACTGCGCATAATATTTCCAAGTAGCAAATGATTGATCTCTCATCTCTATGAGCAATAGACTACTCCTAGCGGGAAGACCCAAGATCTACACTAAGACTGGTGACAAGGGAACATCGGCTCTGTTCACAGGCGAACGTAGACCAAAGGACGATGTCGTCTTTGATGCTCTTGGTAACTATGACCAATACTGTTGTTCCTCAGAAAAGATTCTCACGCTTTACTACCTATTGCATTTTGACAGTATCATCCCAACCGCTTTATTTACTATCCGTCCGCCTCCGATATTCTATTGCATGTGTTTCCTATAGGTACCAACGACGAACTGTCATCCTCTATTGGGTACGCTACTACACCTCTACTTGCAACGGTCGGGATGGTATCCACGAACTCGTATCCCTACTCTACCCCTCTACTGAGAGACTAACCTCATAATCGCCGTACTTTGCTATCTGAACACCATTACACATAACAGCCTAGCTCGCGAGTTCTGTCTGGACCAAGGAGACGGTGTCCAAGGAATCGTTGGCCAACTGGAACAGATTCAGTGCCTTTTACAGGATGTGGGATCAAACATTGCTACGCCTCGCGACTCTGCAACTGCACCTCGGTTGGCCCGTACAGAATTCGATGCTGACGGGCAACACGTTGAGGACCTCGAGACCTGGATTGATGTCATGGACCAGGAATTACCTCCGCTGACCAGTTTTATTCTGCCTGTAAGATGCCATTTGCCCATTCATGCGTTTTATGAACTTGCACCACATCTGTGAAACGGACATTCCTATGAGTAGGTGATCAGCCTGATTAATTAATTTGAAACCTTCACACGTCTTTTGATCACTAGTCGGGAGGAAAGGCGGCGGCGGCGTTGCATGTGGCAAGGTCTGTAAGTCGTCGCACAGAGAGGATGGTCGTGCCTCTGGCTCAGGAACAAAGGGTCGACAGGAGTGTTGCAATCTACCTGAACCGACTCAGCGACTATCTGTTCACATGTGGTCGATATGCTGCCATGAAGGCCGGTCGTCAGGAAGTCGTGTACAAGAAGCCTAGGGCGCCACGCGTCAAGAAGACCTCTCCTGTTCCTGAAGAATAAATTCTGCAGCAAATTCTTCTAATATTCGTTTATTCAAGTCAATGGCTCAGAAAAACACATCCTCATCTAAGCCTTAGGCTCGGCAGGGATGGTCTCCTTCAAAAAATTCAACAAGTCTCTAATCTCCTGTGGGGAAGACCCATGTCCCAAGTTGCGGTAGGTGGTAAACCGGACATCGAATTTGTTCTTCTTCAACAGTTCGACCGAATGCACGCCATAGTCGTAGCGGACCACCTGGTCGGCATCTCCATGTCCCCAGAAGATGGGTGTCTTGCGGTTAGCATCCGAAGCCATGTTCATGATTTTCTTGTGCAGGGGCATGTATCCACTCAAAGAGACGATTCCGGCAAACTTGTATTCGGCAGTCAGTCCAGTCAACAAGCCCATAACGCATCCCTGTGAGAAGCCTCCAATGACAATGCGGTTGGCGGGGATGTTGTTCTGCTCAACCTCCTCACGAATAATCTGCATCACTATTAGTGTTTAGAGTGCAAAGAATTTGTTACAACACATTCTTGGAAAGAACTTGGTATTGGTTAGGCGATAAGGAATTTCTGCTTGAACGAAAAAATTGCTGTGGTACCTTGCTGGCGCGACTTAAGCATGCCGGCCTCGTCCTGATCGGTATCAATGGTCGACAAGGCCTTGATGTCGTACCAGGAGGGCATGGCCATGCCGTAGTTCAAGGTCACTGGCATATCAGGAGCGTTCGGGAAGATGAACTTGACATGGGGCAAATGTCTTCCAAGCTATTTCAAAAACAGACATTGGCACAAAGGAATATTGTGAGACATAGGGTTGAAGGTATATTTCCGCATGGAGCGATTCGCAAGTTCTCTCCCGTTTGTTCTTACCTCCTCTCCGACGGGAGCCCTAATAGTTCCATGGAATTTGTAAAGAAAAATGGGGGGGGGCGTTAGTTGCCCTGGTTCAGTTTGAACGTCAAGTCTCTCCAACGGTGAACAGGTACAAGGTGTGAAATGGGGAAAGGATGACTTGCCAGCCGTGACCAGAGTCTCCAAGTCCGTGTATGAAGATGACGGTAGCGGAATGCTTGGCGGTGGCCTGGTGGACGACCGATGTCAGCTTCTGGAGAGTGGATGCCATTGCTTGGTGAATGAAGGGTTCTTTGATTGAGTTGAAGGAGGGAAGAGAAGGAGGGTTCAGGGACAGCAACCCAACTCTGGGGTTGTTGGCTGTACAATCTAAGACAACCAGAGTTGATGAACAGCAGTCATGATATTCTCTGCAGGACATGCGATGAGAGGAAGCTACATCTTTCGATCGCGTCTAACCCGTCAAAGGAGGTTTCTGACCAAGAGTTCCTCAGAACAAGCGCATAAAGAAAAATGTCTCGTCCAAACCAGCAAAGACATACAATCCCGGTTCTTCATTTTTCTTTCTCTAATTTATTCCTTCAAACTCGTTCACATTCCTCACCCCACTCAACAACTCTACCTCTCACACAAATTCCCCACTCCTACTTCAACAAACAACCTTTCACACACCCAACATGGATAAGGTCGCCCCCCTCCTCATGAGCTTCCTCGACCAGCAGGCTCGCCCTCAAGTCCAGTCAAAGGTCACAGAGCAGCTCAACACCACTAAGGGTGATCTCAAGAACGACCTCCCCAACACCATCCTTAACTACCTTTCCGGCAAGGACGCTCACGACGGTGCCGGCGGCAACCCCATGATCTCCCAGTTGGTCTCGTCCCTCGGCCCAAACCTCCTCAAATCCGTCTCATCCGTCACCAATGCCACCGTCGACACTGCCTCTGAGGGCATGGACACCCTCCTCACCAACGGCATCATGAACATTGCAAAATCTGTCCTCACCCAAGGAGCCACCAACGCCAACGGTGGGCCTGCTGAGACTGGTGGAATCAACTTTGATTTCTTGAAGAGCGGAAAGGAGGGCATGGTCAACACGACCATGGCCGCCTCTGAGCCCGTCATCAAGCAGGTCAGTGAGAACATGTCGGCCAAACTCTCCTCGGCCATCCCCGGCGCTATTGGAAATGCCCTTCAGAGCATGATGAGCCAACAGGCTGGGGGTGCTGGTGGTGCCATGGGTATGGCCGCTGGTTTGATGTCGTCCTTTATGAACCATGGTAACACAACCGCTCCCGCCAACCCCGCTGGTGGTAATGCCCCTGTTGCCGGTGGTAACGGACCCATCCAACAGCTCTGCCAGAGCATGTTGGGACCCAAGATTGCCATGCTTCTCAAGCCCTTCTTGGCCAAGTTTGAGACCCAGATGGTAAAGCAGCATACGTTTTCTCTCTCGACTCTGAACATTGTTTTTCCTTTCAACTTATTCATCAAGAATTACAAAAAAAACAGAGGCTTTTTTCTAACACAGATTTGCACCCTCTCTTTTCCATACTAATAATAGGCCCAGACCTTGGAGAGGGAGCTCCGCGAGAAGGTCTTCTCGTCCGATTATATCAAGTTGACCGTGATGGGCATGCTCACCGGAGGTGGACAAGGTGGTGCTGGAAATGCTCTTCTTGGAGGCGTCATGAACGCCATGATGGGCGGTCACGGCGGTGCCAACAACGCAAACGGTGGCCAACAGAGCGGTCAAACTTCTGCAATGAATGCCTTAGGCAGTCTTGCCAGCTCCTTCTTGAAGAAGTAGGCTTGTTTCGTTTCCATCTCTATCATCTCTAGTGAAATAGGGCCTTCGGAGAAAGATCGGGAACCAATGCGTGTCGAGATTTCTCAATTGTAAATAGATTACATCCATTAAAAGTTTAATATTTACTCTTTTCTCAGTGTCTTCAAGAAGGCAACTACTACTTAAACTTCGTTTCTCTGTTGAGTAGGTTACTCTCTGAGTGAAACTGGGGTTGAATAGAAGCTTGCAATTTGAGCCGTTGTGTGCTTGTCAAAAGCTATGAACAATCGTAGACGCATGCCATCTGTTGGTAAATAATACAATGTCATCTTCCGTCAGCATAACCTTGTAGCGAATAAACCCAGTAGGGATTGTCAATTGTAAAGCTCCCAACTTTCAAGCATTGTATGTAAGTGTGAGTGTGGCACTGATTTTTTTTTGGTGGCGACATTGATAGACCGCATATCAGCCTAGCACGAAAGATTGAAAAGCAAGTACCCCTTAAATAATTTGTGTCAATTTAGTGAATCGCCTAGATCAGGCCGTGAGCTTCCTCCCTTCTCTCAATTTTAGCAACAATGAGTCGGTATGTGCTTGCGGACCATAAGACATCCACCTATGGGTGTAGAAATCCAAGCACGATCCATCGATCAATCCATCGAGCACTACGCCAACAACCAGGACGGGATCCCTTACGACAATGTCATCAGCATCCATGCTACACCTATATCCATCGTCAACACTCTTGAAAAAAATACTCATCCGCAGGAGATGGGTTGGAGGCTACTTTTGGCTGGGAGGAAGAGCCATCATCGACTAGCCTGCCAGACCCAGCTGCTCTTTGCTTGACGGAATCGACAAAACTGAACCGGCAACGATCACGGAGAAGAAGAGACATCCATCGACACCTTTTTATTCGGCACAGAAACCAGGCTTGAACAAGCAGGAATTCATGGCGAAACTATGATTCAAAACCCGATCACACTCGACCAAGCTCAACCTCTTTAACGTACGATTCAACAACCTGCCAACTGTCTACAGGCAACAACGCTAGTCAGAAAAATCCTTACAGAACTCAACAGCGACACTAGCAACAGCAGCAGTGATGGAAGGCTTGAGCAACCTGGGACAAAATAGACATCTACTTTTGTTGCAGTGCGATGGTTCGAGCGATCACCCACACCAACAGCAGACAACTCGTTTACCTCGCTCAGGACAGGAGTAATAACACCAACTACTTTCAGGAGACTCTACCACCTCCCTTTCCTTTCACCTCTCCGACTTCTACTTGTGCCCAGGACCTATCCGCTAACCTCTCTCCCAACATATCTCTTCCCGTTCGTTCACTTTTAGTCTTTACGCTAAAGGTCGTGTTCTTGGATTCAAGCGCGCTAAGCGCAACCAGCGCCCCGACATCTCCCTCGTCCAGATCGAGGGTGTGAAGACTGCTGCCGATACCGAGTTCTACCTCGGCAAGCGTGTCGCTTTCGTCTACCGCGCCAAGCGTGAGGTCAACGGCTCCAAGATCCGCTGCATCTGGGGCCGCATCACCCGCGCCCACGGTGGTTCCGGTGCTGTTAAGGCCCGTTTCCGCAACAACTTGCCCGCCAAGTCGTTCGGTGCCTCCGTCCGCGTCGTACGTTCATTGTTCTGTTTTATGTTGCTTCAGGAGATGCGCTACTTGATTGCTGCAGGTGGTCAAATACTTACCAAGCAATTCGTTTTCTTTTCTCTTCTCTATGTGGATCGACTTTTTTCATGGATCTCAACAGATGATGTACCCTTCCAGGTATGTTAATAACACCAACTGTTTTCGCACTCTACCAACTCGTTTTCAAAGAAACAACATACCTATTGTCAATGATCATTAATTAACGTCTTTCTGTTCTTATTCTGTTCTTCCTGTCTCTAGAGTTTAAGTTTCTTGTCCGTAAATAAACCCGTGGAGCAATTATCGACTCTGACAATTAAAAAATACACAAAGGCGCAACTCAACTGGAACCGTCCTCAAAAAAACCAACTCTCGGATCACTGTTGTCTTCAGCAAGCGTTTTGACATATATGTGTGTGTGTATGGGATATATTATGGAGAGGCTGCACAGGAATTGATGATGGTCATTAGAAAATGGGCGAAGTTGTTTTCCGTCAGGGGTGGGGAGCCATTGATAAAACGAAAATGAGGGAAGTCAAAGGCACTAATTGACGGCCTGGGGGAATGGTTTGTCGCTCCAAAGCGTGCCATGAAAGAAAGAGTAGTGTTGCCAACGGACAGATCGCACTGCTTTAAAATCAAGAGCACCCTGAAAAATTACAATGCGGTGATTTATTAACTCGACGTTGACCTTGATGGTGCTGTTTCGGCTGTCGTCGTTGTGCTGTTCTCAGCAAGCGCCTTCTCTTTATCGGCCTGGAGTCTATTCCGAACCTCAGCGATGAGTTCAGCATACTCGTCCGCATACTTGGCAGCGTGCGCGAACGCCGACGCTGATGCAACGGCCACACTGACCGCATTGTTGTTGGCCGGGTTCGGGACAAAGGCCGTTGAATTCGAACGCCCATTACTTGACTGAGACGAAGGCGGGGTCGCTCCTGGAGAGTCCATTGCCGCTTCCCCAGCAGCAGCAGCAGCAGCATCCTCCTTTGCCTG
>QZWT01000263.1:0-17560 GCA_004114315.1 Cochlonema odontosperma | reverse complement strand
GTATGCAGTATTCGATCCGTCACTATGAATATCCGACCCGTTATTGTCCTCCTCCACCTCCACCTTCACCTCCACCTCCGTCTCCACCACCTCCGTCTCCTCCGCCTCCACCACCTCCTCCATCCTCTTCACCTCCATCCACTGACAGTGACATCCCATCCTCACCCCCGCCTCCGTCACCCCCTCCACCCTCTGACAACGACCTGTCACCAGCAGAAAGCACGCCGGAGCCTGGCAGTGTTGCCCCACTTATTCCAGTTACTATTGTTTTAGGAGGTGGAGGTGAAGGTGGAGGTGGAGGAGGTGGAGGAGGTGGAGGCGGAGGAGATGGAGGTTGTGACGGCGGTGGAGATGGTGACGGGGATGGCGACGGTGTGGGTGCAGGCGGTGGATTCCCTGGAACAGCGACACCCGGAGGCACAACAAAGTCGGGCGGCAATTCCACCTGAGCAATAACAGCACACGCGACACAAACGGATATGAACAAAAGGCGGAGCATGGTGGGCGGGTGGATGGCTGGCGGCGAGTTCTCACACGGCCGTGCTCTAACGTTGGATAGCCACAAAACGCAGTCACCCCCCCCCAGACGCCTGTCCACCCCCGCCCACGCCCCAAACAACACGCCACGTCACAGCAAAGCCATGCTTTCCCCCGTGTTTCTCACAAGCAACACCGGTCTCTTTATCGAAGAAGATGTATGCAGTATTCGATCCGTCACTATGAATATCCGACCCGTTATTGTCCTCCTCCTCGCCCTCGCTGCGGTACGAAACATCTTTGGACTACGAAATGCTTCTGTGCTGTAGCACGTCTCCATCACCACTACGGATCGATCAGCTTCATGATCTTCTCCTCCTTGTTCCAGATCGTCGTCACACTCCCAATCACTGCTTTGATGTGTTCCCGATTGTTCGCTACTTTGTCGGACATGTAGATTGGCTGCAGGCGTTGAAGCAGATCCTTTGTCGCCAGTGTCATCTGGCCTCTGAAGGCGTCCCTCACATGCTGTGCCGTAAGTGTGGTAGCTGACACGGCGAGCTTGGGGGGCGAGCGTGCCACGCCGCTGGATGGCACGCGCTTTTCCTGCAGCTTCGGCGACTCCGGCACCTTCACTCGTTGCTTCTTCGGTGCATGGTGATGATTGTTCACTAGTGTCGGTGAACTGGGACCCCTTTTTATCTCTTCACTTGCCCGCTTGTTAGGGAGCACCAGACTCGAAGTGTCAGGAACAATCGTCAGTTGCAGTGGAATGGGTGGTGGTTTCGTTGGGTCCACACCTGCTTTCTGCCCGATCTGTATGGAGAAGTGAGTATGCTGCACTGCACTGCACCTTGTCGCACCGCACCGCACCGTACTGCACCACACCACACCACACCACCACGCTTCAATTACCTCGGAAGCATATGGATCTACTTCGTCATCCGAGAGACCTACGTCCAGTGCCGTTTCCTCACCCTCATACTTGCGCATCACATCACGCAACTCTTCCGCTCCCTGGTTCTGTTTGCCATCCTCAATGTCTTCGAACAGCGCATCGAACCCTGCAGCATCGGCTTTCCGGAACTCTTGGCGTTGCTTTTTCTGCACACGCACATAACAGGGCAATCATCAGTGCGCTGTTCGCTCGCTTCCCCACACGCATCGCTTTGCACATACCATCGCATCCACTTCTTCTTCGGTCATCTTCTCCTTTTCCACCCCAGCTTCTTCATCGTCTTGGAACTCTTCATCGACATCGTAGTCCATCTCATCGTCGCGTTCTGTTTCGATTTTAATGCGCTTGCTCGCAATAAGATCGTCGTCGTCGCCATCGGCAAACAACAGTCGATCCAGCTCGTGTTCCACTACCTTCATGTCTCGCTTTTCCACCTTGATGTGGCGTTCCTTCATGGTCAGCTGTTCATTGCCGTCTGCCTCTGCAATCAAGCGCGCTTCTTCGCCTGTTCGCGCACGCATCAGCCAACGATCGTAGGTGCCGTCTGCACTGCTCTTCAGATGCTCTTGGCGCTCAACCTCTTCGGGTGTCAAAGTAGTGTAGGGCGGCCGTTTGCTAAACTTGTACCAGTTGTCCACCATTTGCACTTCAAAGTCGTCCCCCTATGCACGCCATATACAGAGCATGAGCACATCTCGCGTGTCCCTGCAAATGACAGTGCTCACATACCGAAATCACCAGTAATGCATATCTGCCCGTCTGTCCTCCCATGAGCGTGCCCTCGTACGCCTGCTGGCCATCGCAGTCCTCCAGCACCCAGGGCAGACCATCTTTCTGCCGCTGCTCCCGCTCGCTCTTCGGTAGCTTGCTCACATTCACCCGACGCGTCTTCTTCTTGAACAGATTCTTGCGCTGCCAGTGGCTGGCATCAGGCGCCACGCCGCTGGTATCCATCTCTTTCTTCTTACGCTGCGGCTGCTTGGCCTGCTCTGCAGCGGACGCAAGAAACAGCGAGCTCACCGACTCCGGCTCTTCCGGCTGCTTGCCGGCAGCAACCGCGCGGGTGTCGTAGACATCACGTCGCAGCAGCTTCACCGGCTGAGGCAGATCTTCCAGGCCAGTAGATGCTTCGCCAAACTTCATGACGTGCATACGCGTGCCCTTTTTACGGCCCATGGAAAAAAGGCGATACTGCTTGCCCTGCATGGCGGGCCGTGGCAGCTGCGACGAATGCAGCAGAGGATCGGGCACCGGCAGGTCGAGCTCGTCCGGGAACGACGACTGAGCAACCGGCAGCGCAGGCAGAGGCGGGGCTGAGGTCACTAGCTGCTGGCCTGTGATATTTCTAAGCAGTTTCTTGCGGTCTTTTGGCACGAAGATAGACGACTTGGTGGGCCGAGCGGTGGCGCCTGACGGACGTTCCATGATCGCGGATGCGGGAAGAGTGCGGCGGCGCCGTCCGTAGCCACGCACAAGCGGTTATACCCACGTGCAGGCAGTAGTGTGGCAATGACTATACGTGTTTTGCCATCCATCCTTGTTTGCAGCGGCTATGCTCGGCTTGTGTGGTGGCGGTGGGGTGGTGCGTGGGCGTTCAGTGGTTCGCTTCATTCTGGTGCACTGCGCATTTGTTAGTGCACAACCAGCGAGAGCACCAGCTGGCTGGCGTGGCTCGATACCACATCGTGTTCGGTGTCCATGTGCCTGATTGTGCAGCTTATTGTGTTTCAATATGTGTTGCACTGCTGCCAGCATGCGCATGGCACACGCATGGCATACTGATGCACACGCTGTCTGCATCTCACACCCACCGAACACAGCTGGCACACTGTTTGGATAGCCATAGTGTGTCAGACAGCCACTATCCTGCAAAGATATTGCACATGTGTACTCTGCCCACTCATCTATGTACACTTCAGCGCCAATGCGTATCCACATTTTCATGTAGTCTTTGCAGCAGCACGCTTGGAACGGTAGTCTTGGATGGCGGATTTGATGGCATCCTCGGCCAGCACTACAGACGTGTGAGTAAATGCGTGGGTGTATGCCACGCCACACCACGCCACGCCACACGCTTACTTGAGCAATGCAGTTTCACGGGCGGCAGCGAGAGCTCGCGGGCGATCTCGGTGTTGCGTACGAGTTCTGCCTCTTCGATCTTCATGCCACGCACCTTCTCGGTGACAAAGCTGCTGCTAGCAATGGCAGAGCCGCAACCAAAGGTCTTGAATTTGACATCTACGATGCAACCAGTCTCGCCATCCACTCGGATCTGCAGCTTCATCACGTCTCCGCACGCGGGCGCACCAACAAGACCGGTGCCCACGTCAGGGTCGGTTTTGGACATGGAGCCGATGTTGCGCGGGTTCTCGTAGTGGTCGATCACCTGTGTGTGTGGGGTGAGCACTGGCGTGGAGACACGCTGGTGGAACGCACTTTCTCGTGGTAGTGACGGACGTGGCGGGACAAGGCCACAGATGGCGTCATGGAGCCGCGGCTCACGCGAACAACAGAACGCAACATGTGTGAGCGAGAAGATGGAAAAGAACGGTGGTGGTGGTGGCGATGGTGGTAGTGATGGTGGCGGCGAAGGCGGCAAGGCAGCAGCAACGGCGACAGAAGGGTGGTGGAGATGGAGAGGGAGGATGATTTTTGAGAGTAAGCACACTCCACAACGCCTCTGTGTTAAACACCTGCCAACAACACACACACACACACACGACTACGCACGAAGGATGGTGGTGCGTTGATAGACTTCGTCCCAGTTGACGACCTCCCAGAAGGCCTGAATGTACGCGTCGCGGCCCAAGATGCCGAAGTCGTGCAGATAGGCGTGCTCCCACACACTCAGTCCAAGAAGGGGCCGAAGCAAGTTTGTACCGGTGGCAACCTTTTTCTGGAAAGTGTTGTCGGAAGGATTCATGCTTGAGAGATCGATGCGGAAAGCGCGCACGAGCGGTGAGCCGGCGTTGTAGGTGTTGACGATGCAAAGAGTTTGATCACGCGTGTGTTCGCAAAGCCAGACATAGCCGCTGCCGAAGATGGCAGCAGCCTGGTTGCTGAACTAGAAGGTGTGGCGGACGAGCGGGTGAGCGGATGAGCGGATGAATAGCGCCTACCTGTTCCTGGAAAGCCTCCACTGAGCCAAAGCTCTTTTCTATTTTCTCTTCTAGGTCGTTGCGCATTTTGCGTGGTTCGGTTGTCTGTCACACCGCATACACACACAGTGGTGCCACCGCGGGTGAGGACAGCACAGCGACAGCCACCACCACCACCACCACCGCCTACCAAACCATGCAGAAAGAATTCGATGTTCCACAGCTGAGATGCCGGATTGAAGATGATGATGTCTTCAAGCTTGCCAGAGGAGGTGGTGACGACGTCTTTTAGACTCCACTTCGCGTAGTCGGTGTCTGTGGGACAGCGGGTGAGGCATAGCACGGGGATAGGAGGCAGCCCAGCAGGCGCCCAGCATGGTGTCTACCTCGACAGAGCTGGGTGTAGTGGGAGTAAAGAGTGTCGTAGTATTCGTTGTAGTACTTGTCGAGGGCAGCAGGCGAGAACAACGGACTTAATCCGGCAGCAGGCGCAAAAGGCAGCACAGCTTTTGTAAACACACTTCGACAGAGAGGAGGAGAGGCGTGGAGGCGTGGTGTGGAGGCGTGGCGGAGGTGTGCAGCAAGCGGCACAGCACGCGATAATCGATGCAACATTTTTAGTGGGAGAAGACGCGTGTGGCGTGTGGCGTGTGGCGTAGTCGCGTCCACATCACGAAGTGCTATTATTGCTATCACCGCCACCACCACCACCACCACCATCCGTTCACTCTTCCACTACTTGTTCTACACACGCGGTCCACGGTTGGATCGAAGGTATGGTGCAGGCGTCAGCCATGGGCGATGTGCAGCGCACCTACCCCACAAACGCCGACACATAGGACAGTTGCCGCCACTGCTCTCGGTCTCCAGCCACGCGAGAATGCAGTGGCCGTGGAAGACGTGCTTGCATGTGCCACTCATGATGGGACACGCATCGCCAGGCACTCTGCAGTTGGGACAGCAGCCTTCAAAGGGCACGCGGCAGATGCCACACAGGTCGTCTGCGTCTACATTCCACCGCCAGCAGGCTACCGCGTTCCACCTGTTGGCGTCACCGCCACCCACGCGCGGCGCTACTCCACCCTGGCGCGGGTAAGTGGCGCATACACGCGCACGCGACTACTTTTCACAGCAATGCGCAGTGGCGGCGGCTGTGCGTCGTTCCCCATCGCCGGTCAGTGTGACGTGTCTTTTTGTGCGACGCGGTCAGCGAGGATGTCTGCACGCTGCTATTTGGCGTGAAGAATGTTTGGCGTGCATTGTGTGCGAGCAAGCGAGTGTCGCACGCATCCCGACTACCTGCGCAAACAAGAAGCACTTTAGCGAACGACCACTGTGCTGTTGGAGACATTGCATGTGGTGCAGCAGAAACACGATCGACAGTGAACGCCACTTCATCCCGTGTGCGGGTGTGCAAACCGAACCAGCCAGCTGGTAGCAGCGTCTCCTCGTAAACGGCTCTAACCTGGTGCCCAAGTAAGGCGCGCAAGCATTGGACGGGGCAGCAGTGCAGAAAAAAGAGGCGTGGGTGCAGTGCGTTTTTCCATCGCTTTCTCCGCCCCTTCCCGCCTTGGCTTGGCATAGAACATCTGCCGCACCCTTTGCCACGACTCCGTCGCTTTCCATTGCACCCCCCATCGTCCGCGCTGTCGCACGCTGCAATATGTACTTCATCACCATCGCAGTGCTCGTCATGGCGTCTGTTGCCACACACGCTATGCACAGGGCGCCTGGTGGACAGAGAAGACATATCCAGTTCTCCTCCCACGCTCTGCATGCAATCAACGCGTACATCAATGAGAAAATCCATCCCCCATCCTCCCTTCCTCACCCAGAAACCGCTGTTGCCGTCCGTATGCTGCGCATGGACAGCGTGCAGGCCCTAGAGCAGAAGCTGAACAAGCGAGCCGAAGTGGCACATCTGAAGCAATACATTCACCACATGATCCTAGAACACCGACCATCAGGTCGCATCAGCACAGAAAACATGTGGGTCCCTAATGACTTTATCGATGTGTCTGGCTCAGCCATCACATGGACCCCTCTTATGGAATCCAATTTCCGGAACCTTGTTGTCCACGAGTTCGGCTTGATGCTTCACTCTGGCGTGGCACGAGACGTGGCGCCAGGAAGACGGGTCGGAGAAGCCACCAAGATCATCATGCAGCAAATATTCGCTTACGTGAAAGTACCGTTGAAAGTGTGGGTGGACACAATCACTACCATCTCAAAAGCCGACTTTAGTGCATCGACACTTCTCGTCACCGTCTTCACCGCCTACTCCCAATTCATTATTCCAAACGCGGTAGACGAGGCTGGTGTTGCGCATTTGGCCCATGTGTTCCTAAAGGGCTTCATTCCTTCTCCTCCACCTTGTGATGTTCAGGCGAAGCTGCTTCTGCACTGGCTTCCACCACACATTACCTCCCGCGTGTCTCCAAGCTACTCTATACGTATGGTCGAACTGCTTGAGAACTGGAGTAACAGTGCTGCATCCTTCGAAACATCGCTGCTCAACAGTCACCTCACGCCAAAAGACTTCACGCTGGGATCGACCATGACTGTAGGCGACTACACCAACGACGGCTTGATCACGTCTCGCTTTCGCGCAATAGCCAACATCGCGGGCTTGGATGAAAGCGTGATGAGCTTCCGCCAGAAGGTCAAGCTGCTGACTGCGGTTCACGATGTCGCCATCTCAGAGCTTGTGTTGATGATAGAGAAACATGAAGAAAGCGGCCATTCCAGCACCTGCATGGAATCTGACACCCAGCTCACCATCACCACGCTTGTGCGTAAAATAAGATCGAATCCCCGGCTGATAACTGCTGATGGTGTGCGCGCCGCGAACGAGTGGATCCTGCGCACGAGCAAGTGTCTGCGAAACAACCAAGCGTTCATCGATCTAGCAGACTATGTGAAAAAACTGGATCCGCTCACGTTCGACACCACCGTCGGAAGCAGCAGCAATCTTGCCGACACGTGTCCCGTTTGCATCGACCCCTTCTATGGAAAAGAAGCGGCTGCGTTGAAATGCGGCCATATGTTTTGTCGCCCTTGCTACGACAGAATACAAACGCCACGTCACAAAAATGTAGCCTGTCCAGTATGTCGCGCGGACTGTGGGCGTCATGCTGAGAAGTTCGTGTACAATGAAGCGTTGTATCTGGCGACAACCGATCCCGGTCACATGCGCGCAGTGGCTGGCCAGCTTGTGAAGGAAGTGATTCGTGTGATCACACCTAGCATGGCGCGTGGTCAGCGCGACCCACACAACAACCGGCGTATTGAGGTGAGTGCCGTGACAGGACAATCCATGTATGTATCCCGCCCTTGGTCTTTCTTCTTCTGCTCGCTAATGCACGTGTGCTCTTGACAGTGAGTTCCACACACAAGGTGTATTCCATCTTCGGCCTGCCAACCGCATCATCAAATCCACGCCGGCTGTGATTGCCATGGCAGAAGCACTGCTAAGAAGGAAAAAGCAAAGCGGGGAATTCGAATTCTACCCGTGTAGCGATGCGTGGGATCGTACCACGCTGTCCGTCGTAGGCGTCGGCTCCAAAGCTGCGTTCATCTTCCCGCCTCTGCCGAAGCTGTTCAGGAAAACGATTGTACTTGTGCACTGCGTCAACTAGTGGTTGTCTTCGGCATCCTCATTGACGGATACCCCTTTTAGCGTCTGCTGAATGATACCAAGTGTAGGCAATATACATGGCAAAGTGAGCAAGTCTATTTACTGTGGGCTGAAGCGCCACATCGCTATGAGCGATGACGAAACCCCGTTTGTTCCAGCCACCACATGCATTCTGTTCCGATCCATCAAAACAAAGTGAAAGGGGAATGGCATGTGCACGCTGTTATCGCAGTGAAAAGCGTTTAGACGCAGCGGCTGCTGGACGAGCCAGCCACAGGCATAACAAGGCGGACGCTATTCCTGTGACAAATCTTCTCTCCGCCAACCGCGACCGTACTCACGATTTCCGCCCGTGTTGCTATGTCGTCGACGCTGCACTCATCTTCGCGCCATCCACTCGCTCACACGTATCGGCCACCGATGCGCGTGCCTTCATTCCCCAAGCATGCTGTCTCCAGCCCGCCAGTCGATAACTTCGCTTCTTTTATTGACGACTCCTTTGTCGATCTGACCCCCACTCTTCCAGCCACTTCTCCAGATGTCTGCTCTGCCTCTCCGCTTGACACCACTAGCATACGCTATCCCACATACGACCAGCTGCTCTCCTACTTCCGGCACGGTGATACCGCATTCGCCCTGGATCGCCTACACCTGTTGGAGCCAAGTATGACCGACTTTCCTGCCCACTCTTCGCAAGCATTTCCCTCCATCACCGACACACCACATCCGCAGCCCTACAACGGCCCGCTGCTAGTGCCTGCGCCTATCGATCGGCTTTTGCCGGAGCATCCACGACAGCGACCGACGGCAGCCTGTTCAGTGGACGCCAATGATATCAGCGATTTTGATCAGGAATGCGACGAGGATGACAGCGCTGCTGAAGACACAGAGGACCTTCTGGTGCTGCCAGAGAAGCCGAGAACAACCACTCATGCATTTCCACCGGACGATCAACGGCTGACTGCGCGCCAACGTCGGCAGTTACGGAACAAGATTTCCGCAAGAAACTGCCGTGTCCGTCGTAAAGAGTATGTTGGTCAGCTGGAGCAACAGGTGAAAGACCAAGCGGAGTTGTTGTTGCGGATGCGACATCGTATTCGCGACCTGGAGCAGGAGAATCGAATGCTGAAGCAGCACCAGCAGCAGCAGCAGCCAACGACTTCGGAGAAACCGTTGAAGTTTGGCGCGAGCAGTATGCGCGCTATTGTCAAGAAGGATCCGTACTTGGGGCAGCTCACGCCCACCGCTGCGCAGATCTTCAAGGATCAGCCGGTGGCGGGTGTGATGAGCACAAGCAGCGGCAATGCCAGTGGTATGTCCGACGCATTTCACAGCAGTGTGGAGGATGAAGTGCGTGGAGATGTGGTGGGCATGAGCAACCATAAGCCCAGCTGGATGCACTCTACAATGGCTATCTACACCGCGTTCGTGCCCTACCCAATGCACGACCTGAAGGAGCAACTGGCATGGTGGGCATTCGGCCAGCTAGCCACATACTGGCTGCACGTTGTATATAGCACATACGTGTTGCTGGGCACAGCAGCCGTGCATCCTCCGTTAATGTACGAGGACACGCGGTGCTCCGGCCCAAATCTCATCGAGCGTCGCGTTAAGCCAGCGGTGGCGGTGGCGCGGACGACGGAAACGGTCACCAGTGAAAGTGTGCGAGCGTGGATCCACTCGTTAAAGGAGCTTCAGGCGGAGGATCAGCATGCGCAGTACGACGTGTCATCGTGCTGTGTGCCAAGTAGCTAGCCTGTTCTTTTGCCACTAGCGAAGAATGAGTGATTTGCATATGAAGCAGTGTTTATCAATAACAACAACGACATCTATCATTGTTTCAGGATACATACAGGGTGCATGCCAGTGTTGTGTGACACAGTGTGGTGGTGGCTGTCTGTCTCTGCATCGATCCCTATGGTCGATGCGTGTATATCGCGCTGATCAGGTTGCGTATAATGACGAAGACTGATACGGATAGTTAAGCTGTGGATACACTTTCCGTTCCTGGACAAGAGACGTGTGCATCCACTGCTCATCTGCTGCATGCACAGTGCACAGCCTGCAGACAGCAATCGCCTTGTTTTCACAACGGCATCCACAGCAGATTGCGTGTCGCTGGACGTGCCACCGCGCTGGTCGCGTGCGCCACCAAACGTCACGCTCGCCATTGCGCGCTAACGCAACATGCATGTGCTTTCGAAACCGGTCGAGCATGGCCGCCTCGCCGGACTGGCACGCTTGTTTGGTGCCGTGAAGTCGCGTCAGCCCTTTGCCATCTTCATGCTCGTCTTGACCCTGGCTATTCTGCGGCAACTAAAAAAAGCACGGCCGGCGTCTGCGGGATGCGATCGTCCTTTGACTGCTGCGGAAATGCCACCGCGCTTCTCCAGCCACACGCTGGATCGGCATGCCAGCCAGTTCTCCGGAATTAGTCTGAGCACCAAGGTCGGTGTCAACGTCGAGTTTGTTCGCCAGTTTTCTGCCATCTTTCGCGTGCTCTTCCCACGACTCCGTTCCAAGGAAACGGGCATTGTCCTGCTGCATACTGTATTCCTTGTGCTACGAACATGGCTGAGTCTGATTGTCGCGCGATTGGATGGGCGTATTGTGCGCGATCTTATTGCCGCTGACGGAAAGCGGTTTATGTGGGGTCTGTTTTGGTGGTTTGCCATTGCTGTGCCAGCCACCTACACAAACAGTATGGTGCGTGCCACTGTTGCATCTGCTCAGCAGTCGCTCACACTACTAGATCCGATACCTGCAATCAAAGCTGAGCATCGCGCTGCGCACACGGCTGACGCGCTATGCGCACGATCTGTATCTGGATCCTCGCAAAGCGTATTACAACATCGTCAACCTGGACAATCGAGTAGAGTCCGCCGACCAATACATCACCACCGACATTGCCAAGTTCTGCGACAATTTAGCGTCGCTGTTCTCCAATCTAGGGAAGCCGCTGCTAGACACGATCATCTTCAACTATCAGCTGGCGCACAATGTCGGATTCGCCGGCACTGTCGGGCTCACTGTGAACTACATGATCACCGCAGCATTGATCCGCGCCATCACACCCAGTTTCGGAAAGCTAGCTGCACAGGAAGCACGGTTGGAGGTGAGTGACGGTGTGGCGCGTTCATGCCCCTCCCCCATGCACACGCCCCTCGCATACACCTGCGTACTCACGCATTCAAGGGAGATTTCCGTGGCGCACACTCCCGGATCATCACAAATGCCGAAGAAATCGCTTTCTACCATGGCGCTGACCGCGAGCTGTCTATCCTCTCGCGCTTGTTCTCTCGCCTGCAGCATCATATCGCGAAAGTACAGAAAATCAAGATTGGAGTAAACATGTTCGAGGACTTCTTGATCAAATATTGCTGGAGCGCTGTTGGCTTGGTGGTGTGCGCCGTGCCAGTCTTTCATCCCGAATGGGTGTCGTCTCTCTCCGCTCACCGTGGCGGTGGTGGTGGTGGACAAAGTCACACGGAAAGAGCAGGAGACCACGCACAGGGGTTCATCACAAACAAGCGGTAAGCGGGTGTGTGTGTGTGGGTGTGTATGGATGTGCGTGGGTGCGCGCGGGTGCAGTACAAGCTCAATTCTGCATCCAGACTGATGATATCGCTATCCGACGCTGGCGGACGCGTATTGTACTCGTACAAGGAGCTGTCGGAGTTAGCTGGACGAACGCTTCGTGTTTACAATCTGTTGTCGACACTGCATGCTGTGCGCCGCGGAGAATGCAGCATGGTGAATCGTGAGAAGTTCGTTGGCACCATGGTCAAGGGCTATGATGGGATTCTGTTTGAGCAGGTTCCTGTGGTGGTCCCTAATGCGCAGGGCGGTGAAAAGCTGGTGAACGCAATCAGCCTGGACATTGGTCCAGGAGAGCACATGATGATTACTGGGGCCAACGGGGTGGGCAAAACGGCAGTTGTGAGACTTCTTAGTGGTCTGTGGCCAATGCTTGGTATGCTCCATCACTGCGCATGGTGACTGGGCCGTGGTGCTGACGCTAGCGCAGGTGGCCGAATGGAGCGTCCAGACGACCGAGATATCTTCTACATTCCCCAGCGCCCGTACCTGTCCATCGGCACACTGCGTGACCAGTATGTGGGGGGGCGGGAGCGGGAGCGGGTGTGTCGCTGCAACTGCCAGGTGCTCATGGCGTTTCCAGAGTGATTTACCCGCATTCGCACGAGGACATGCTACGGGAGGGTAGAACGGACAGCGAGCTGCTTGATATATTGACGATTTTCCGACTCAAGGACCTCCCAGAACGCGAGAACGGCTGGGATACAGTGAAGGAGTGGAAGGATGTGTTCTCTGGCGGTGAAAAGCAGCGGGTAAGCGGCGCGTGGTGTGCTGTATTGAAGCTGCGATTGAAACGCGTGTATGCGTGTGTGTGTGTGTGTGTGTGGGGCAGATTAACATTGCCCGTCTGTTCTACCACCGTCCGAAATATGCGGTGATGGACGAGTGCACGAGCGCCATCAGCTCTGATATCGAGGGCTGGATCTATGACCAAGCGAAAGAGTGTGGCATCACACTGATCACCATTTCGCACAGACCAGCGCTGTTTAAGTACCACGAGTATCTGTTCCGTCTGGGCACGGGCGAGCAGGGGGATGATTGGGAGCTCACGAAGCTCGGGGAAGAGCAAGTGTTCCGTGCGTTTGACAAAGAGGCGGAGGAGCTCCAGAAGAAGCTTGCTGAGGTGGACGGTGCGAAGCAGCGATTGCAGACGATTGACGCAGAGCTGGGCATGGTCAGTGTGGCGTTGGAGGGAGCGGGCGAACGATAGTCGCGTGGGTGGATGTGGGTGGGCACGTGAAAGATATGTGTATGGGAAGAGGTGATTATTGTTCTTCCTTGACGTGCACGCCGTTCCGTTGACACTCTTGTGCACTCTTTGGGGGAACCGCAAGCGCAACACCTCTTGTGTCGACGTATTCTGCCCGTCGTGAGTCGATCTGTAGTGTCACGGGACCGTCGTTGACACTGCTTACAGCCATCATGGCCCCGAACAGGCCATCTAGAGCGGAAGCAAGGGTGAGACAGGGGGAAGGAGAGGGGGAAGAAGACCGTTGTGACCCACCTTTTATCTTATCGGGTTGATACGCTTTGGCCATGCATTCCAAAAAGGAGTGGTACATATCGCGTGAGCGTTCTGACGCCATGGCGTTGTGGAAATCGGGTTTAAGGCCTGCACCGTGAATAGTGGATTGACGGAAATTGCAGGCCACCTTTACGCACTGAACCATACAGCGTGAATTGGGATACTGGAGACGTATGGGTAAGTCAGCGAGTGGGTGTGTGGGTGTGCGAGAGAGAGAGAGAGAGATTGTACCACACAACACTTCGTATGCACAGTCTTTCACACTTCTAGCCCACATCTTTGTGTCGTTGTCGAACACACGCACACCAAGCAGCTTTCGCACGCTGTATGACGCGTGAGCAGAGCGCGATGCGCGGACGGATGAGTGCACGCACATGTAATCGATGTCCGCCTGCGTATCGTCCGTGGCAATGCCCACCAGCACACACAGCCCTTGTCCAATCTCGCTGATCACTTGTCCATCCACTAGCGTGTCAGTGTCACTCCGAGGTGGTAGCAATGTGGCAGGATGCGCTACCAGCAACAGCGGCAGAAGAGACGCGTTGGAGAATGGCACGCATGTTGACGGAAGAAGAAGAAGCACACACACGCATGCTTCCCTCGTCTGTCCAGGACAACCGTTGTATTGTAGAATAAGATGTGGGCCATCGTCGACACAGCACGTCCACTGATCTAGCGACCGTTTCCTATATGAAAGCCCTTCTTTTCTCCTCGACTCAGATCCCAGAGGGACTGGCAACCAGGCGCCCGCGGTGAGGCGCGTGGTCGTGGCTGTCGAGTGTTTCATAGCAATGCGTGCCAGAGCAGGCGCGTGGCGGGGGCGTAAGCGGCTGGCGGTGAGCGGGTTGCGCGTTGTGGGAGCCAGCGCGGTGCCAGTCATTTCCACAATGACCGTGGAAGTGTTGGTCGACGACAAATACCCGCACGTGCTGCGTCTGCGTGGATCGGTGCTGTGGCATGTATTGCCCAAAATATTCTTCTTCATGGGATGGGCCACCTTGATTACCTGTATCCATCGGCTGGTGCCTTTCTCCCTCTCCTTCCCCGTCTCCCTCATCACCATCCTGGGCCTGACCATGTCCTTGTTGCTGGTGTTTCGCACCAACACCGCTTACGACCGCTACTACGAAGGCAGGAGGCTGTGGTCTCAGACCGTGTCTACTATTCGGTCGCTGGTTCGACTATTCTGGGTCGGTGTGAAGGAACGCTCGCCCAGGGATCGTCAGGAGAAACTGGCTGCCACCCGTCTGCTTGTGGGCTACGCCATCGCCCTCAAGCACTACCTGCGTGGAGAGTATGGAACTGAGCATGCTGGTAGGCGAGCCCCGTCTAGTATCACCTGCCGCTTACCCCTTTCCACATCCGCACCCGTGTATCTCTACACATCTAGACCTCAGCGACTTTCTGCACCACCTGCCGCACTTCTTCACTCCCAGTGCGATTGAACCGTACAAGGCTGTGCAGGATATTGGAAAGGCAGCGCGATCCAACCTTCCCTTGGAAATCACCCTCTACCTTTCCTCCTTCATTGAATTTCAAATGGCCAAGGGCGCCATCGACAACAGTCGCTATTCGTGCATGCACAACGCTGTTACTTCGCTGGTGGATGGCCTGTCGCAGCTAGAACGCATCCTGCGCAGCCCCATCCCGCTCGCCTACAGTATCCATCTCAGCCAGACGGTATGGCTCTACTGTCTCAGTCTTCCGTTTCAGGTGGTGAAGGATCTTGGCTGGGTCACCATTCCCTTGGTCACCCTTGTCGCTTTGATCTTCTTTGGCATCGAATCGATTGGCGGTGAAATCGGTACATGTGTCATCACCTTCCGCACCACTCACCACCGCCTCTCGCGTGCTAGAAAACCCTTTTGGATACGATCCAAACGATCTGCCGATGGACGACTTCTGTAAGGTGGTGCGCCTGGAGGTGTCCCGCCTGACCACCGTCCTTCCTCCCAAACCCACCGATTGGATTTTCAGCGAAGATAACATGGCACTGCTGCAACGGCAACACACAGTCGTAGATCAAAGTTAGACGGTGGTCGCTTTGTGTCCCTCTCCCTCCCTCTCCCTTCCCCCCCTCCCCTGCTGTATTCGATAGCATCCTCTTTTCTCGCTGCGCCGATCAGACGTAGTGGTAGTATGGTAATATAGGAATCATCATCATCATCATACACTATGTGTCACCACGGTCACGCCTATGCCGACACATCACCTTGACACACGATGTGACGCATACGGATGACACCTGCGTCACTCGCAGGAGATATCATGCCATCGATGATCTTGAGTGATCCCGCCGTCTCTCTGTTAAGCAGAGCATGCATTACCTACCATCCGAGCGCCACCCATAATTACCACGATTGCTGCTATGTCGGTCAGTGTCACTCCACGCGCGTGGTCGACAACGATCACGACAGCACGATCAGTGTCCCAGCCATCCACCACAACACTGACGCCACCCACCACTACTACCGCCCCTGCCACCGCCAACACAAGCATACCTAGCTCCCTTTCTCTCTCGTCAGAAACATCTTGGACCAGTGCATCCCCTTCCGCCACACTCACCGCCAGTGCACTCCCCCTCCCCACCACCTCCTCCATAGACGCTGATCCACGTGTATTTTCAGCCTGGGACCCATCTTCCTCCTCCTCCAGCAACAACAGCACATCCAGCACTGAATCTGCAGCTTCACACACCTCTTTCCAGCTTATTTTTCTTGTACCCATTATCCTTGTTGCCGTCATAGCATGTGTGGGTCTATTGTATATGTGGTATCGACGTCGCCCACGCACTGTCCACCGGCGACAGCGATTAACGGAGTTCCGCGAGGCACAAGCACGCTTAGACAGTTGGCACTAGAGGCGGGAGAGCGTGACACGCGTGGTGATGGTAATATACGTGAAGAAGTCTTTCTCATTTATTTGCCAGTCAGCAGCGCGTATGCTGAAGCTGGTGTGTCTGATGCTTATTGTGTGACGGTTGCAGTGGTGGTGGTCAGGCTTTCTATCATGATGGCGTGTATCTTTGTGCAGCTATCCACGCCCTTCTCCATTCCCTGGACACAAGGGGTGAGGTGGCGGCAACGACGGGGAGAGCGTGTATACCATGTCTATGACTTCCCGTGGTATTCGGCCAACCTGGTGCAGATGGGCAATCTCACCAAGCGATCCCATCCTTGCTATCACCAGCTCTCCATCCAAAGCCGCCTCCTCCTGCTGCGTGCAGTCTACGTACATGCGGTTCTGCTTGTATCCCTGGATGCCGTGACAAGGTGTGTGTGAGAGGGAGAGAGGGGAAGGCAGAGATGCGGGTGTACCACAGCACATCCCGCGACTAGATCCAGCATTTCAATCCCCGCATCTGCACAAGCAACAGAAGCAGCGGTGATGGCAGCAGCCAGACAGCCGGACATGCCGTCGCTCTCCATCACAGTGACAAACACATCGATTGTGGATTTGGAATACTCTGACAGACGGACGGCGGAGCTGACGACGGTGGTAAGGAACTGGGAGAACTCCTTTTCCTGCAGGTCCTGTGATGCGCATGGTGGTTATGGGTGTCCTGACGACAGCGCGACCACAATGTGCCTACCCGTTGTGGAGGTCGTCGTTGCTGACACGCAAAGGTGGCAAACTTGAATTCGCAATAAATACGTGCTTTGTCGATGGTAGTGATTTGCGCGCGTTTAGTTTGGCGTGGGCCATAGACAGCACACGCGATCTTTGTTCGCCCCGCCTCAATGTAGGCGGAGCCGTTCGCCTGGGTGATCAGCCCGGTGCGTAAGACTGCGGGAGCGAGAGGGTGAGTGGGGGAGGATGAGTGGGGGACGAGGCGAATGTACATATGGGACGTGGTTCGTCGGGAGATCTGCCGTCTCCACGCTTGCCACTGGGCGACACGATATCGTATGTGAGAGGCTTGTCGTCGTCTTTTGCCATGGGCAGCGGCGGCATGCTTGCGTCGGGGCCAGCAACGCGTTTCCGATCGGTGGCCATGGCGGGGTGCTGTTTTGTGGGCAGTGACCGACTTTAGTACACACTCTACCCTTCGCTCTGCCCACCACACGCAGACACGCAGCCACACACGCAGACACGCAGCCACACACGCAAACACGCAGCCACACACGCAGCTACACACACCGCTGCATGTCGAAAAACGTCCCGTCTTGCCACAGTTGCTGCACCCATTCCTCCGCTTGCCCCCGCTGGCGGCGGATCCCCTCCCAGCACCGACAGCAGCGCCACACTGGTCTCTGCTGGCAGTCGCT
>QZWT01000262.1:0-17643 GCA_004114315.1 Cochlonema odontosperma | reverse complement strand
CACGACCGACGAGGACGGTGGTGCCGGTGCGTCTGCCCTGCCCACTGCTGTTACCACTACTGCTATTGCTACTGCTGCTACTGCTGTTACTGCTACCACTGCAAGCCAGCGACCGCAGATGGAGACAGCGAGTGTGCGTGACACATTGCTGCTGCTCGACTGCGCGCTGTATCCAGAGCTGGCGGAAGAGGGGCTGCAGCGTGAGGTGATCAACCGAGTGCAGCGACTTCGGAAGAAGGTACACCAGCACGCGACCATGCGTGTGTGGCGAGATGCCAAGCACACCCGCTGACACCGCTCCTTGGCAGGCTGCGCTGGAGCCGACCGATGTGGTGGACATGTATTTCCGGCTGCTGCAGGATCCGAGCGACCAGCTGGCGTGCGCACTCGAAGAAGCCAAGCAGCGCGCGGGCGTGGTGCAGCGGACGCTGAAACGCATCCTCCTGCCGTGGTCGGTGCGCGGAACGCCAGCCAGCAGGGAGGAGCGTGTGATCGTGGAAGAGGAGCAAGAGGTGAACGGGTCCACTTTTGTATTGACGCTGGAGCGCGTCTGAAATCAACAAAGCATCGCACACATCCATCTGCCACCAGTAGGCCATTTCTTAAAATACCAGAGCGTCCATTCCACTTTGTTCGATTTGCTCGCGAGCAAATATTTCGAAATACTGGTAAATGATGGTCACCGCTAGCAGAATACCAGTGCCGGAGCCGATGGCGCCCATGAAATCTGCCACCACAGAAAGCAGACCAATCAGGATGCCTCCGAGACTGGCGGCAGTCGGGATAATCCGTTTCAGCTCCTTGTACATGCTCTGTTCGCGATGTCCAGCCAGCACCACCTGCTGTTCCTTCAGCTGCTTGGCGACATCACGCGGCGATGATCCCGACACCTCAATCCAGGTCTTGCTGAGCAAAGCGCACGCACCAAGCATGAATGTCACGTAAAGCGTGAAATGGATGGGATCCTTGAACACAGCGGCAAAATCATGTGGCGGCGTAAGGTAGTAGGCAAAACCACTAGTAGCGAAGAACTGGGAGCTTCCCTCATGCGGCTAGACGGGTGGAGGAGAGAGGATGTGAGTCGCGTGGAAAGCGGCACACGGCGGGGCAAAGTACCTCCCACACACCGAACAGGCGCACGAATAGATTGTCAGGGAAGCGAGTATACAGCATTTGCGAGATCATGAATATGTTGGAGCTCAATGCAGATTGCAGCATGATAGGCATATTGGAGGTGTAGAAGAGCTTAATGGGGTAGACGGCGCGGTGACCACGGAAGCGGTTGCTCTTCACGGGCAGCTCAACACGGAATCCTTGCAGGTAGATGACGACGATAAACACAATCACAGTCGCCATCAGGTTGGTGAGATTGGGAAGGTTGGCGCGATAGAAGGCTTCTTTTAAGGCACGGGCCTTGTCGGCGCGTGTGAATATCAGATGGAACAGAGCAATGACAGCGCCTTCGAACTCAGGGCCACGACCGGTGTTCATCGTGGTGGGGGAAAACGCCTTCCACACGATGTTTTCACAAATGTTGGTGGCAATGAAGAGGGAAATGCCGGAGCCGAGACCGTATCCTTTCTGCAGCATCTCATCCAGCAAAATGACAATCATGCCAGCGACAAACAGCTGAAGGATCAGCAGCAGGCAGATACCAGCACCGAGATCACTAGGCGAGCCGTAAAGACCAGTGAGCACAGCCACAGTGCTCTGTCCGAGATTGAGAATAATAGCAAACACTAGCGGAGGGAGCGGTGGTGAACAGGTAGGAAAGGAAGTGAGAAGGGGTGATTACACTTTTGGGCGCCACTAAAGAGCACGCGATCTTCCTTTAGACTGTAGTCGACCTCGATCAAGTTTGCTCCCGCCAGCAGCTGCATGATCATTCCGGATGTGATGATGGGCGTGATGCCGAGTTCCATGAGAGTGCCACGATTGGAAGCCAAGATCACACGCATCCAGTAGAAGGGATCGGACGAGTCGCTGGCCAGAATTCCGTAAAGAGGAATCTGGGAACAGACCAGGAAAATGAACAGGGTGATAGCTGTCCATAGCACCTTTTGTCGAAACGGCACCTGTATGCGTGTGAGTCGGAGAAGAGGAGGCGGGGCGGAGAGGGTAGCATACTCTACGCTCGGGTGCAGCAATCTCCGGCAGCACGGCCATGAAAGGCCGGATCAGATGGAGAAAGCGAACTGTGGCACAGGGATGGACGGGAGAGGTGAGCGGGGCGAGGGCGGGAGCGAGGGAGGAGCGTACACGACATGTCGCTTTAGGAAGGAGGACGGCAGCGGGCTGGGTGGGCGTGCGTGTGCGCTTTTAGGGGGCTGCTCGTGCGGCGGTGCGTGCGAGTTCTCGCTGGGGTGGGTGGAAAAAGCGAAGAAGGCGGACGGGTGGGATGCAGCACGAGTTGCACGGCCGCCCAATGGCCACCACCACCATCGCCATCACAGCGCCACCACCAAAGAGAAGGGAAGCATGCTTGCTCGGGAAGAGGTGCGGGTGGAGGTGTGTGGTGTGGCGGTGTGGCGGTGGTGGTGGCAATGCGGAGGCGTGGTGGCGGTGGATGTGGATGTGGATGTGGATGGATGCACGGCGATAGGTTGGCAAACGCTAAACAGAAGCAGAGGAAGAGAGGACGCACACAAACACCACGCCTGTGTACCATGTCACCGCCTTACTCATCTGTCGCGTTGTATCGCGTTGTGTTTGCGTGCACTTGTCTCTGGTGCAACTACGCGACACTCAACACACAGGCAAGGTGCACCAGAGCACTGCTGAACAGCAGATACAAGCATTTTGAAACACCAAGTGCGTCTGTTCCGCCACACGGCAGCAGCCACCACGCCTCGCTTAGCCCACACCATCCGCCTCTTCCACACCTATCCTCACGCTCCCGCATTTCCATCCATCCCCCGCCACCCCACGTCCACTTCTCCTGCCAGCAGCCACTCACACATGCTGTCGCTAGCGGCAGATTCTATGCCAGCCACCATTGCCATGGCATCGTGTGTGGCCCTTCGTCCACAGCGTGTACCACTGGATAGCGATCACAGAGCACATGTGGACGCTTGGAATACAAGTAAGAGTGACAGACGTGTGGCTAGCTGTGCGAGAAGCAGTGTGCCCAGCAACGGCCTGTTGGCTGTCTGATCGGTCATTGTCCTGGTACGGCTAAATGAGGCGATGGTGGTACTGCAGAAGCGGCAGAAGTAGCAGGGGCGGCAGGAGCTGCAGAGGTGGGCGACGCTACATGCACCCGTCGCTTCTGTCCATCGCTTAGTAAAAGCATGCAGACGCGTCCCTCGCTCTCGCCCACCTTCTTAAATACATGGCGTGCCTCACCGAGCCATTCCTGAAAGTCTGGTGCCAGCGGATCACCCCCGAACTGGAACCACGCCGTTTCTTGCACCGGCTCTATTGCCACAGGCTCCCGCGACCTCCCCAGCGTCGACAGACTCGCATTGCCCACCGGCGGTTGTGCTGTATGCAGAGTGAGCCGGTGGGCATACACACGCACAGGGACTACCGGGAGGAGGCGCCGGCTCCACTTGCATGCACGACCAGTAAAACGGAGTGAGTGCATACGCTGCAAACATGTCACTGTTCACTGCTGGATATGGGGACGCCGGGGGTTGTGTGTCGCTGAGCAGAAAAAGCGAAGGTAGCGTGGCGTCGTTGTGTTCGACCATGGCGAGGCGTGGTGTGGCGAGCAGTGGCAGTGGCGAGCAGTGGCGATAGCGATGAACGCGTGAGGACGCAACTTTGTTCGCAACGACTTGCTTGCTACATACACAAAGCAGCTGCAAAGTGCCATGCTCGACCCAAACGGCAAACATCCAATGCTCAAAGCATCTACAAACGGTGTTTATATCAATTCCAGCCTCTACAGGTACTCGTCTATTTCTGCTCTGCAAGGAGAAACGATGCTATCGGTGTTTCGCTTTCCCACAAAGAGAACACGGTGCGAGACACAGTAGCGAACGATAAGGCGTGTCTCTGTGTGGCTGCAGGAGGTGTGCGCCGTAGTCTAAATAGCTACTTGAGTATTTCTAAGCCGATGTTGGTTGTTTCTGGAAGAACGAGGAACACCCAGACGATGGCACTGAGCCCAGAGGCAATAAAGATGGCGAAAATACTGCGCTCAATGTTTGCGAGACAGAGAGGCGTCAGCAGCACGGCCAGCAGACTGAACAGCCAGTAGCTGGTGGTGACGAGGGAGATGGCGGCGGCGCGGATCGAGAGCGGGTAGATTTCCGCGGGGTAGATCCAGCATATAGGCCCCCAGGAAAGCGAAAATGCTGCAACAAACAGATAGATCATACTGAGGTAGACGTAGGACAGAGCAAGGCTGGACGTGGCGGGGGAGCAGACGGTGAGCAGGATGGTGATGATGGTGAGCGCCACGACCATCGTTGCAGAACCCAGCAGGAGCAGCAAGCGTCGCCCAACACGATCAACGAGTAACAGGGCGAGCAGTGTCGCCAGCACATGCACCGTCCACAGACCAAGCGTGCTCAGCCATTTGGCCTGCAGCGCAGAAAAGCCAACATTGAACAGGACCATCGGCGCGCAGTAGGCCAGCATGTAGAAGCCGGTGAGGTGGCGAAACAAATGCAATACAATGCCAATAAGGATCTGCCGCCACATCTGGTTTGTGAACAAGGCTCGATAGATGGAGAGGGTGTCGGACGCCTGTTGCAAGTGAGCAGACATGCAGATCTGATCGAGCTCTTTCTGCACGCTGGTGACATGCCGACGACGTATGCGGAAGAGCGCGTCTGCGGCCAAATGCTCCTGCTGTCGAAGCGCCAACCAGTGCGGGCTTTCGGGAAGGAACAGCAGACCGAACGCCATTATCACCGAGAGCACCACCGGGAAGCCAAGCGGGATCCGCCAGCCGGCATCGGTGGAGACATCAAGACATAACGCGTTGATAGTGAAGGCGAAGAGGATGCCAAGAGCGATGGCCAGCTGGTAGGAAGAGATAATACAGCCACGCAGGTGTTTGGGAGCGATCTCGGATAGGTAGAGCGGCACGGCCACAGACAGCAGCCCGCTTGCCACACCTGGAAAGGACAGTGTGAGCGGCATGATAAACACGCCACATACCTGCGAGAGAACGCCCGAGATAGAAGAGCCATGCAGCACTGCACAGGAGTTGAACAGTGCTGCCAATGCAGAAACACACGGCACCGATCAGGAGAGAGAGAAGACGGCCCACGCGGTGGCAGAAGAAAGCGGCGCTGAGTGAACCGATGAGGCAACCGAACGGCAAACACAGGATGACCCATACGGCTTCGGTTTCGTTGTGCCAATGGAAGGTGCCTTGGAAAGCGGTGTGGAGCACCAGCCCATACACTACGCCTACGTCGTAACCAGAGAGAAGACCACCGAGTGCGGAAACGGAGACGGAGAGTGCGAGGAGAGCGTTCATGATCGTGGTGTGTGTGGAGTGGTGAGTGGGTGCATGCAGAATAGGGGAGAAATAGCGAAAAAGCGATGCGCGTCCACCTGCCAAGCGAAACAGAAGGAAAACGCGTAGATTGATCACAGGGAAGGGAGAGAAAGACGCGCTCTGCTGGATTGGGCAGCAGATTGGATGTCACTGCGTTGACAGGCGTCGCATAGAGGGAGGGAAGAGGGAGGGGGAGGTATAGTGCTGGTTGTAGTTGTGATGAATAACAGCATACGCACACGCTCACGCATAGAGAGAGAGGGAGAGAAAAGGTAGGAGAGAGAGCATACACAGTGTAAATGGGAATACGATGTAACAACTATGAAAGGAAGTCCCATTAGATTGATACTGCTTGAGAGAGAGAGAGAGGAGGGAGTAGAAGGGAGGAGGAGGGGGAGGGGGAGAGGGAGTGTCTATTCAATCGACCATCGTTTTCCGGATTTCTCCATTTCCAACTCGGAGCCGTCCAGTTCCAGCGACTTCGTACCGGCCCCATTTCGTTTCTGGAGTTTCCTCCATGCCACTGTGGGGGAGGGGGAGGGGAGGGGTGAGTGTGGACGGGAAGTGTGAAGACGTACAATGCTGAGAGAGGCCACACCCAAAATTGCGGACGCCTATGATGCCAATGCCAAACGTCACCAGCCCCATCACCAGGTCGACTGACAAGAAGAGGGTAAAGAAGTTTCGTGAACCGTCATATCTAGCATACGGGGTGAGCAGGGGAGGGGGGCAAGAAGCTACCGATCGCAGTTTGGGCCTAGGATGCCGGGACCGCAGGGCACACCAGGGGTGACGTAGGGAGGCTGCATGAGGACAAGCTTGCTGATGAAGTAGCCCATGGTAGCGAGGTCACCGAGGAAAAACAGCACCATAGCCCAGATGCGTTCATTTCGGATGCCATAGTAGGCGAGCATCAGCATGACGACAGACCCGCCACACGAAACGACACTGTGGGTGATGACCTGGGAGTAGTCCCCGGTCTCGGCAGCCTGGTCACACAGAAGGATCAGCCACTGCACACTGAAGGCCAGGAGGAAAAAGATATCGAGCTTAAGGACGGTGATGAATATCTGGTAGACCATGTACATGCGTCGCATACGAAGGTCGGCACCAATCTTCTTGAAGATAATCCAGCCGAACTCTTGATAGAGGGTCCAGGCCTGCACGGCAAAGACAGCGGCAAAGCCCAGCATGAGAACGGAGACGGCGATGAGGTAGGGCTGGGTGACGGGCAAGTCTAGCTGGGGAAGGGTCTGAGCGATGGAGGGGGCGATGGAGGCAGGAAGGATATTATGCGATTGAACGATCTGAATGACGGAGTAGGCAAGGGTCATGAAGTTGTAGAAGGCAAGGCCAATAACCTGGATGGTGTTTCTGTTGAGGATGGCGTCTGAACAGAGCAGGAGCTGGAACAGCTGGCCCACCATGAACAAGATGTAGTACACACCAAGCGCCTGTATGCGACGGAGGATGGATTCGGGAGCGACGAGTTGGGGGTGTTGAACGAGGGCCTGGGGATTGGCCTGAAGGATGGCGGTTTGTGTTCTGTGGAGAGAGTAGACGGTGGCTTCGAGGGTGATGAGCAGGCTGGCCTGGAGCAGCGACGAGAGAAGCGCGAGGTGGACATGGCGCGAGTGCAGGTGTGAGGGAGAGGCGGTGGTGGAGAGCCCAGACATGCTGGCCAGGTGGAGTGACTGCGCCGGTTGATGGCATCCGCAGCAACCGATGGAGGGGAAGAGGAGGAAGGCGGCGGGGGAGGAGGGAGAGGGAAAGGCGGTGAAGAAGGATCGGCGATGGATATGTATGTGGAGGAGGAGGAGGAGGAGGAGGAGGAGGAAGGAGGACAAGCGCTGTCGATGGTGTCATCGGAATCCACATCCCCACCACCAACACAAACACAAACACCACCTCACCCAGACGAAGCACAGGACATGTGTACGCCTCTACCGTGTCACATCAAAGGCCGCACCGCCAATCAAACCAATGGACATACCAAAAGCCGCCATCCACACTCCGCCGCTACACTCCGCCACCTCTCGCCCGACCCGCCACACGCCCCCTCTCCTCTCCCCTCCCTCGCCCTGCGCCACACCCGTCACCAAAACATCCTCCTCACCAACGCACTGGCTCACGCACACGCATCCATCAGCGCACTCCATACCGTTATCGACCACCTCACCCGCACCAACACCCGGCTGCACACAGAGATATGCCGTGAACGGCACCATCGTCTGAAATGGGAGGAACGATGGCTCACAACGAAGGAGGAAAACGACCTGTTGAAGGCGGGTGGTGAGAAGGAACGGGGCAGAGACAGGGGCAGGGGCAGAACCGATAGTGGCAGCAGTGACTCTACCGCTGCGCATCCTGCTCTGCGTGTGCTGCTACCTCCCAAACAACTCCCACGACCACGCACCTCTCCCTCCCCCGTCACCAAAAACACGACCACCACCAAGCCCATCACCAAGCCCACCACCAAGCCCACCAGTCTACCTGCAAAGCGACTAGGGAAGGTGGTTGCACGGTAGGTAGCGTTGATGATGGTGGCGGCGACATGTGCTCGTGATGCTGCGCCACACTCCTTCCCCCTCATGTGTACACTACACCGACCATACTTGTACAGGGTAAACATAGTGTGTGTATTGTGTATTACTAGTGTCGTTCATTCTCACTTATCCTTTTCCAACTCACATCGCCACTGACACCGGCTCGTGAGCATGGTCCATAGGATGGCGCCACTCGCCCAGTCCCTCCCGCTTGGCCTTCTCCGCGCGACACCGTGCCACAAACGATTCAAACATGTCGGTGGTGTCCAGCGGTCCTCCTTTGGCCTCGGGGTGGAACTGCACGCTTGACCAGAGACCGTTTTCGCTGCGGATCCCTTCGTTGCTGCCATCGTTGACATTCACCATCCAGCGCTTCCATCCTGCTGGCATCCGCGTGTCCTTCAGCGCGTAGCCGTGGTTCTGGCTGGTGATCACACACCTGCCTGTCTCCAGGTCCAGCACGGGCTGGTTGTGGCCACGGTTTCCATACGGAAGCTTTTCGACGGAGACACCTGCCGCAAGGCCAAGCAGCTGGTTGCCCATGCAGATACCGAAGATGGGACGCGCATACCGAGCCTGGATCAGTTGGCGCAGTTCGGCGATGGTTGTGGAGACTGCCGCCGGATTGCCAGGACCATTGGTAACGAACACGCCATCGTAGGTGTGTGCAGTGGCAGAGATAGGATGGTCCCATGGAAGCACGGTGACGCGTGCGTTTTGAGCGACAAGGCAGCGGAGAATGTTGGTTTTGACACCGCAGTCAATCACCGCGACATGTACATCGCCGGCAGGATTAAGGGTGTACACAGAGCGCGTGGACACCTGTCTAACAAGATTGCCGGGATCGACGGTGGTGGTAGCGATATGTGGGAGAGAGGAAGAGGAAGAGGTGGAGGAGGAGGAGGAATCCAGGTCGATGGCCGCCTGCATGGTTCCATTCTCGCGCAGTACTCTGACCACCTGTCGAGTGTCCACGCCGGTGATGCCAGCCACACCCTCTCTCGCCATCCACTCGCTCAGCCCTTCTATCGCGCGCCAATGCGAATACTTCCACGCCACATCGGCGACCACCACGCCTTTCACGTGCACACGTTCACTCTCAAACCACTTCAACAGCCCATTCACATCGCGGTCCCTGGCGGGCACGCCGTAGTTACCGATAAGAGGCTGGGTAAAAACGAGAATTTGAGAATAGTAGGAAGGGTCGGTCAAGGACTCTGGATAGCCGACCAGAGAAGTAGTGAAAACGGCTTCGCCTTGTGCAGATGCAGCTGCGCCAAAAGACTGGCCGAGGAAGCGATGACCAGAAGCCAGAGAGAGTGTGGCAGGGGACGAGGAGGGGTGGGCGAGGGAAGAGGCGGAGGAGGGCAGAGGCGAGGAGAAGGGACGGGGGATGACGGTGGCAAGACCACGAACAGACAACTTATTCCAACGGATGAGTGAAGCCATTGACAGAGAGAGCAGATGAGCAAGAGGTGGGTGGTTGATGCGCGCAGGTCTTCCAAACTACACACATAGGGATGGAGGGTGAGCATGGCGGTGGCAGCGGCAAACAGGCGCTACTGTGCACGCACCTTGGTCACAGATGTAGTCAGCAGAGGCGCGTTCGAAAAAGTGGTGTTTCTGATAGATCATCCACTCGATTGCAGGGGGCGGCCAACGGCGGGTGGCAGAGGCGGTCAAACAGGAAGAGCGAGCGGCGCGAGCGTGAAGCGCCACGCTGGCCGCGTCAATGCAGTCAGACGCCAAAATGTGAACGCCACCAATGGCCGTCAGCCCACGGCGTGGGGGTGTGGGGAGATGCGTTCTCGCGTGTTTCCATCTATAGAATGCGACAAACGGTGTTTGTGCAACGTGTTTGCAGAGACACGGGTGAGGTTGTGGTGTGGTGCAGGTAGTAGTGCAGGCGAGGGTGGATGCCACAGCACACTGTCGTTGTTTAACGTGCATCAACTCAAACATGAATACAATGGAAGATCCGTTTGTTCCAATTCACCGCGGATACACCAGCACCGACATTGCTGCTATCTATGCCTTTTGGCAATAGAATGGTGTCTGTGACAATGGCAGTGACAGTGTGTGGCAACAAGTCATCATGCCGCATCGTACCACAACAACAACACCACTTCTAATGTGGCAAAATGGTCGCTTGCTTCTCCTGATGCTCTATCCTTTGCATTGCTTCTATGCGTTCTAGCTGTCTTTTCGTTTCCTCTTCAAAGTGCGAAAGCTTAAACAGGTCAAAGTTCCTTTCGATCATGCCGAGTATGTGGTCCCGCAGTGCAACAAAGGGTTCTGTCAGATGTGTGTCTCCAGCGGCCACAAGCAGGATCGGATCGGACATCATAAGGACCATGGTCTTGCGAATGACTTGTCTCACCACGGCCACATACCAGCTTGAGCGCACAAGCTCTTCGACAAAGTGCGCGTATGTTTTGAGCAGTTTCTTCAGATGGTGTGTTCTGGGTGCTTTTATGTACCGCTCTGTGTGGATGGCCAGCAGACTATCGTGCATCTGCACGAGGAGTGCTTTGCGGAAATAGTCCTTGTGACTGTAAGGAAAGCCCCAGCAATCCAACGCATGGATGTCCATGATCAGTTCTACGATGCCTTTGAAGTGGTTTACCGTGTCAACAGGCAGTTTCAGTGCTTTGATGTTGGCTGTGAGGCTTTCGAACAAGTGGGGGTAGTTGGCGTAGGGGTCCGCTGTCTGCCACTGCAGCCTTTCGATGCTTCGAAGGATGAGCGTGTAACGCTTTGCCAAATGATCGTTCTGGTCTGTGGCGTGACTGGTGAGGTAGTCGCGCAGGATGTATGTTTGTGAGGGCGTCGTCGCTGTTTTCTGTGTATGCGTGTGTCCAGCCAAGCAGGTGCAGGCAGTAGCGGGCAATGTTGCGTGATGTCTACGCCGACACACGCCGTGCTGTTCTTCACACGGAGGGGAGGAGTGTGGGCTGTCGGGTGCAGCGGCGTGTTGTGTGCGGACGTGGGAGGGAGAGGTGTTGCCGATGGAGGGAGCCTGGGCTGACCCAAGCAGGAGTTCGTCATACGAGAACATGGCAGCAGCGAAGGATACGTTTGCCACGGCAGCGGCAGCAGCCAGAACACAACAGGCAACGCGTGGATGCATGTTTCAGGCACAAACAACGGAATCGAGAAAGCAGTGGTCGTGAGAAAACCCGATTTGCAGGCCAGCAGATAGCCGTGCATGACCACGAGTTCATGGAAGCCAGTGTTTAGCGCTGGGTGATGCATGCAACAGAAAGCGATGTTGTTTTGTGGCGTAGAAGTCAGGATAAACACACAGTTTGGTTTGGTTTGGTTTGGTTTGTAGGTGCAGTTGCAGTTGCAGTTGCAGGTTGTTTGAAGCAGCCTCTGTGTTAGTTTGCAACGCAATAGCTTGTGTTTGAAGTGCACAAGTATGTGTTGCGGTGTTATTTGGCTTGGATTGTGTGCACATACACCTTGCTTGTTCGTTCGTTTGTTCGTTTGTTTGTTTGTGTTTCCTCTCTGCCGCACTGGAGACATCCAAACCACGCAACACAAACACACAAACACACAAACACAGCTGCCAACATGTCTGCCTGCCTGCCACACTTCGTTCTTCGTGAACAACCGCTGCCTGCCAGCCATGTCTTGCGCCTGCTAGTCGCTTGCCAGTTGGGTGGCGACTGCACAAATCACAGCCTCTTTCGCTTCCCCGTGCGCCGCTTCCAACTCCGCCTCTTCTCCTCCCGCCGCCGCCGCCGCTTCTCCTTCTTGCTTGCTTGTTTGATTCCGGCGCACCACAATGTCCGTCCGATCCCGGCGTTTATCTGAGCACACGCTCACCACCGATCCACAGCCCTGCAATGCCGCTGTCAACCTGGAGCAGGAGCCGCAGGAACCGCAGCATCAGCCCAACCGCCGCTCCCAGTCGCTGTCCATCGCTAAACATCCGTTGTCGCCCATCGCCATGGTCACCCCCAATTTTACCTACTACCCGCCTCTGCAAACAGAACCATCCACCACCGCTGCTGCTGCCTCGTGGGAGCCCACGCTCGAGCTGGCCATCAAGGCTATCGTTTCCATCAAGGCCAACCACGTACGCTCGTTCGACACCGAAACCTGTGGCGCCTACACTGCCACTGGCTTTATTGTCGACGCAGAGCGCGGTATCATCCTCACCAACCGCCACGTCGTGTCTCCCGCACCCATCATGGCCACCGCTGTGCTGTGCAACTACGAGGAGGTGGACCTCCACGCCGTCTACCGCGACCCGGTCCATGACTTCGGGTTTCTGCGTTTCGATGTAAGTAAAATTAACTTTATGCGGCTGCATTCCATCTTGCTGAGCCCTGAACGGGCACGTGTGGGCCTGGAAATCCGTGTCGTCGGAAACGATGCCGGTGAGAAGTTGTCCATCCTTTCAGGCACGCTTGCACGCCTAGACCGGCGCGCCCCTGACTACGGTGTCGGTGAGTTCAACGACTTCAACACGTTCTACCTGCAGGCTGCGTCTGGCACCAGTGGCGGCTCATCCGGGTCTCCTGTCCTGGATATATATGGCCATGCAGTGGCACTAAATGCCGGAGGCGCCAACCACTCCGCCGCGTCCTACTACCTGCCCTTGGACCGTGTCGTGCGTGCGCTGAAGTATGTACAGCGTGGAGAAGTAGTGCCGCGTGGCACGCTGCAGGTCGAGTTCGAACACATGCCGTTCGATGAAGTGCGCCGGCTGGGGCTCAGTGCGGCGCGTGAAAAAGACATTCGCGTTACCATGGGCGACAAAGAAACAGGCATGCTGGTGGTGAAGCAGGTGCTTCCAAAGGGCCCGGCCGACGGCATTCTGAAAGAAGGCGATGTGCTGCTGCAGGTGGACGACTCCACCACCACCACATTCATCGGCCTGTGGAGTGTGATGGATGACCGTGTGGATCGTTCGTTGCAGCTGCGGCTTAGTCGTGGCGGCAAAGAGCTCACGGTGGAGCTGCGTGTGCAGAACCTCCATGCTATCACCCCCGATCGCTTTGTCGAGATTGGCGGTGGCGTGGCGAACGAGCTTTCCTACCAGCTGGCGAAAAGCTACAATCTCCCGGTGGGTGGCGTGTACGTGGCTGCCAGTGGACACATGTTCGGCAGTGCCAATGTGTGGCGGAAGAGCGTGGTTGTCAGCGTGAATCATTGCCCCACCCCCACCCTGGATGCGTTCATCGAAGCAGTCAATCTTCTGGAGGATGGACAGCGGGTGCCGATTCGCTTCTTTTCGCTGGCCAAAGTGCACAAACAACGGGTGATGGTAATGACCGTGGATCGCCACTGGCATGGCTTTTCCATTGGCAAGCGCGATGGTAAGTGTGGTTGCGTTTTGTGCATACGGTCTCACTGACTACCTTGCCTTACCCTTCCCTAGACACCACTGGTTATTGGAACATCACGAAGGTGCCGTCGCCACTAAAAACATATGTGTATCAGCCGGCCACTGCCAGCTATCCCGCGCTCGAGCAGGGCATGTATCCTGCGGGCAAGCTCATGCCCAGCTTTGTTGCTGTTGACTTTCACCTTCCCTATTTGATCGATGGGATGAAAGCGTCGCAGGTAATATGCGTGTGCGTGCGTGCGTGCAAAACTCACATATATGCATGTCGCGTAGTTCTATGGTATTGGTGTGATTGTGGATAAGGCCAAAGGCTTGCTGGTGTGCGACCGTGACACCGTCACCATCACCATTGGAGACATCTTCCTCACGTTTGCCAACTCCATCGTGATCCCTGGACGCTTGGTATACCTGCATGACCTGTACAACTTTGCGATCATCAAGTACGATCCGCTGCTCCTCGGCGACACGGCTGTGACCGAAGTGTCCTTGTACGAAGGCGACGAACTGGTGCAAGGCGACAAGGTTTGTCTGATTGGCATCGGCGCGGACTACACGGTGGTCATGAAGCGCACGGTCGTCAGCAGCGTGGCCAATGTTGGCACGCACGAGTGCTGCCCGCCACGATGGCGAGCGGTGAATGTGGAGGGCATCAAACTCGACAATCCAATGGCGGTGCAGGGCGGTGTCCTCACCACCGAGGATGGGCAGATGCGTGCGCTTTGGGTCAGCTACTCGACACCCAACGACAAGGGAGAAGAGATCTCTTTCATGGTCGGTCTTTCTGTGAAGTACTTGATTCCGGTGATCGAGCCGCTGCGCCAGGATATTCAGCCGAAGCTCCGTGCTTTCCTGGACATAGAGTTCTGGACAATGCGCATTGCTGCGGCGCGTATTCTCGGTCTTTCGGACGCATGGGTGCATCGTGTCGAGGAGAGTGGCAGTGAGCGACACACGCTCCTCTACGTGTTGAGTTTACTCAACACGGCTGGTCCTGCTAGCCGTGTGCTGAAAGTCGGCGACATCGTACTCAGCATTTGCGGCAAGGTGGTTACTCGCATGCGTGACCTGACGTTGATCCGAGACCAGGAGATCGTGCAGATGGTAAGTGCGTTGTTCAGCCACATCTGTGTCTCACCATGATGCGTGCCCAATGCACAGATACTGCTGCGTGACGGCAGCGAACTCACAATAGACGTGCCGACCAGTTTGCTTGTAGGCTATGGCACGACACGTATTGTGGGCTGGGCTGGTGCGCTGCTGCAAGCACCACATCTGACAGTGATGGAGCATATGAAGAAGTCGAGCAGCAACGTGTACATGTCTTGCACGCTCTATGGCAGTCCGGCAAACACCTACGGGCTACGCCCTGGTGCACTGATCACTGAGGTGAATGGCCACAAAATTGAGGGTGGACTGGACGAGTTTTTGAAGGTGGTGACTGAGATCCGCGACGAGACAGGCTCAGCCGATGGCTATCTGCGTCTAACCACCGTGAGTCCTGGTGATATTGTGCGTGTGTTGAGTATGAAGACGGACCATCGATACTGGCCATCGTGGGAACTGAAGCGTGATGACACGGCGGGTGGCAGCGGATGGCGATGTGTAGAGTTGGCATGTTAACGTATGCGCTGTCAGGACTGCGCTTGTACATATGTGTAACTGAAGGTGGTGACCGTGGTGGTGGTGATGGCGATGGCGATGGCGATGGCGATGGCGATGATCGTGTTTATTCCCCTGCTTGGTTCATGCTAATAATGAAATGTGTTACGTCTTGATCTGATGGGACAGTGCAAGTGTGCACGTTCCTCTCGTAGACCGCTCGGGTCTGTGTGCGGTACATGATACGATGTCTGCTTGATACGCTTTCATGCGCATGTGCCGCTTCCGCAACCATCGACGATGAAGACAGCGGCTGACGCGCAAATGGCGTGTGCCACGCGTTTCCTCCTTATTGCAGGTGCCCTTTGCAATCGACAAGGTGTGTTTGGCATCAGCCAAGCAGCAGCAGTAGTCGATGTGGCCTCATTAAGCACTCTGTCAAACGCATTGTATGATTTACCACCAGCTAGCACATCGGTTGACAACAGCGACCACATGCAGCCAACACTGCAGCACGCGCTGTCGACAAGGACAGGCCTCCGCTCACACGCTTCATCGTCCAACCTGCAAGACGCTCCAATAACATGCCAATAGTCATACTTCATCAAGAGACGGTGTCCGGGAAAAGCAAAGGTGGAAATACAGTATTCTCTTCGGGGCCATCGTGCCAGAAAGATGCAGCAGACAGCTCGTATGCAGCCACCATTCAAGCCAGCGCGTCGCCTTCGATCTGGACAAGCAGAGAACAGGCGCTACACTCGAGCAGTACACCGTCGGCAGCATCGCTCCAGTCAATCGAATACGTGCCTCCGCATCTACATGGCCAGTCATAGCACTGGTCGGCTGCAGCCTCGTTACCCACAGGCGCAGCGGGTGGGAGCAGTGGAACAGTGCTGCTTACCGGCGACGGTGACCATGTCAGAGATCCGTATTCTCTCGCTGATGATGCCAACATGTTGCGCTACCACATGAGCAGAGTTGCGTTTAGCAGCACGCACCACCGAGTTCGCGATCATATTTTTTTCGTGCTTCGCTGCATCCAAGGACCTCCCACGCAGCCTGGATCCGAACCAGTGCGTCTTCGTCAGCCGCGTGTCCTTTGTCGGGATGTGTCTATGCCATTCCCGTTACTGGTTACGAAACTGCCATCACCGCTGCTGGTGATGCAGCTACCTGCAGCAGGAGTTGTCGATAGCGCTCTCGGATAACAGCACGGCTGTCGTCGCGTGCCACGCCCAGCACAGTGTAGTGGTTTGTTCGCCGCTGCATGCTAGCGCCAAAAAATCCGACGAAGGCCCCTTTTCTAGACGCGGGGGTGGTGTGGTGGTGCGGTGGTGTGAGCGTGATGCTGGTCCAAAAAGAGCGGTGTACGACACTACCAGCGCGTGCGCTTCTCACACTCCGCCGTTGTGGGGTAGGGGCGGTGTGTGCTGCAGTGTGTTGTGGTGTGTGAATAGAACAATGAACGTGTGCCACCATCACCACCATCACCATCACCACCACCACTATTCTAACAATGCTTCGTTTATGGATTCGATGCCCGGTGATGGCAGGTCTACTTGTACATATGGCACCCACTGGCTCATTTCTGGCGTCTATAGCAGAAGGGGGGTAGGGAGCAGGGCAGTGTTGTCCCCCGACCTATGCATTAGCCCGACACGTCTTCACCCAGAGCTTGTAGGAGCTGAGCAATCCGCTAGTCAGGCCGGTGCAGACGGGCCAGCTGTCGTTCCAGGTCCAGCCTCGCGCATCATACACACAAAACGCCAGATCGGCCAACAACTTGTACCGCGTGACACGCATCCAGTGCATTTTATCGGCATCCTGTTTCTCACACGGCAGGGCTTGCAGACGCATGTAGTCGGACTGGAGCAGGGCGAGGTCGATAAGAATGGTGAGGAGCCACAGGTGGGCGGAGACGGGTTCGGCACGGCGCCCCATGGCGGGAGAGAGCACGCCAATCTTAGCCAGACAGGTGATGTCGTCAGAGAGGTCGTTGGCAAGGGAGAGCACGGCGTTGAGAACGGACGCATTGCGTGTGACACGTTCACGCACAGTGGTCGGGCGAGGAGGAGAGGAAGCGAATGAGGACGCAGCCACGACACTCACACAGTCGGCCAGCGAGTCCACAGTATGAGCCAAACGCAGCATCTTGCGTGTGGTTGAGCACACGGAGACGGCGGCGTTGATGCGGGCGAGCATGACGTGTGAGAGGCGAGCGCGCAGGCGTGGCGCTAACAAGAGCAGTTTGAGGGTGTATTGGATGAGTTTGAGCGTTTTGTCTCTGCCATCACAGATCCGCAGGAAGTGGGAGAGCTGCAGGAGGCGTCGAAGGAGGTGGGTGGAAGCAAGAAGGAAGGCGGGTGCGGCGCTGGGATGTGCTGGGTTTGCTGCCTTTTCTACCGCCATCGACTACTACATGCGGGAGCGTGATTGATCCTTTGTATTGTTACGACTATAGGCATGTCTGTGTCTTGCACCATGGCTTGGTCACACCCGCCAGCTATTCCCCCGCTTCTTCTTCTTCTTGTTCTTGTTCTTCTCCTGCTTTTTCATCTCCTCCTCCTTCCCTCCTTCCCCTCTCCCCCTTCTCTTTTTCTTGCTGGTCACACCAGCGGACAGGTGTCTTCCCGCCACCATCACCACCATCACCATCACCACCACCACTATTCTAACAATGC